>JAEANM010010264.1:0-15888 GCA_017656035.1 Myanophis thanlyinensis
CCGCTATGTTATAAGTGCCTCAATTTGTTTGGTGAATATGTTGAAAAGTAGTATTTAAGTGTCACTTTCAAGTGTATGTAATAAAATTTATTCCTACACTTTGGTTTTTTTTTCTATCGCAAAATGTAATCTATTTTGTGGATAACCCTCGTATTTGCATCATCCCGGAGTCTTGCCATTGCCATTTGCAACTTTCCCAGGGGGGCTTCTGACAAGCAGAGACAATGGGGAGGCAGATTCACTTAAGAACCCCATGATTTGCTTAACAACTGCAGCAAAACAGGTGACAAACTGAGTGTGACTCGTTTAACAACCACATAGCTTAGCGATTATGATCATACATGCAGGATTATCTGTATACACCTCAAGTCTTCACTCCACAAATTCCTAATTATTTTCCTCTGCATCAGGTCTCTTCTACTCTCAGTATGGACTTGTTCATATTCACTCAGTTATTGGCTTTGAATAATAAAATTGGGCTTGGAGAATTTTTATGAAACTTGAAGTATAAGCAAGACGTCAACACGCCTTTTATCTTTTTGTTCTTCAGGCCGGAGCAGCATCCACCCATCGTTTATCAGAGCACCCCCGGCTCTCATAAAAATGGAGATGTCTAGCGATCGCCCCATTAGCACCAGCCATTTTATTGCCCCTCCTGTGTTATCATCCAGTGTGCCTCCTCTTCTGGTGCCACCCCATCGCCGTACAGCTAAGCAGCATATCTGCACTACGTGTGGTAAGAACTTCTCTTCCGCAAGTGCTCTTCAGATCCACGAGCGGACTCACACAGGGGAAAAGCCGTTTGCGTGCACCATCTGCGGAAGAGCTTTTACCACAAAGGGGAATCTCAAGGTGAGCAGTTTGAAGGCAACAATACATATCTTCAGCTCCTTCTTCACTATCGGCTTTGGAATTATGGAGAGCAAAAGAAGGCTTGGTTGTTGTAGAGATTACAGGATGATATCCCATATTCACGAGAGATGTTCTCTCGTTTCTCTTCCTTGTGATCCCAAAGGTGCTTTTTCAAGAGGCAACTGGTTCTGGTTTTCTGGTTTTTCTTTGAAGATGTTTCACTTCTCATCCAAGAAGCATCTTTCACCTCTTCTTGGATAAGAAGCGAAACATCTTCAAAGAAAAACCAGAAAGTCCAGTTGCATCTTGAAAAAGCACCTTTAGGACAACCATGACCTGGGTGACTGAGAATGTCCATAGACATCTTCCTTGTGATGGACTCATGTCAGTGCCTTCTTTCTCTTTCATTGTGTACCTGCAATTAAAAGACATATGGGATGAGTTACATGTTAGGGACAGGCAACATTTTTTTCCATGGAGGTTACATGTTACATGTCCTTGGAAAATGGATAAGAAGTATGTGATAATACGGCTACAAGCTACCAAGGGATGAGACCAGACAGAGGTAGAAGTGGATGGGTATACTCCTTTACTCTTATCTTTCAGTTGTGTAAGAGACAGATATCATCAGAGGTCCAAATTACAAAGGAACCTTCAACTCAGCCTCAGGGCCATTAGTTGCTTACCAGATACACTTCAGATACACTTTCCAGAATAAAACTCTGGAATGGTAGAAATCGAGGGAGGAGAGTTTTAACTCAAAATATCATGGTAGCCAGTGTCCCTGAACAGGGATTTGAATCTTGCATTTCCATTTCAAGTAATGCAATTCCATTCTTTGGTTTAAGTTCTAGTTTTGTCTAACTTTTGTCTAACTTTGACATTCTTTTCCACAAGGTCCATGTTGGAACTCACATGTGGAACAATTCTGCCAGGCGTGGAAGAAGACTCTCCATTGATAACCCGATGGCTTTGCTTGGCAATGATTCAAAGAAGGTGTCAGAAATGTTCCCTAAAGATGCAGTGAACCCTTCGATGAGCCTTGATCCATCAGCATGGAACCAGTATGCTGCAGTGCTCAGTAATGGCTTAGCCATGAAAACCAATGAGATCTCTGTGATACAAAGTGGAGGCATCCGTTCTCTTCCAAACACCATTGGAGGAAGTCCAGCAATCAATGTAGCAATGAATTCTGCCACTGTTCCCAAGATGGATAGTTCCCAGGCTGTGATTGGCTCAGAGATGGAAAAGCCGAGCAGCACGGCTGAAGACAATGTGCCAAAACACCAATTCCCTCACTTCATAGAAGAGAACAAAATTGCTGTTAATTGAAAACCAGAAAACTTGAAAGGTGGCAGGATTTTTTTAAAAAAATCACTATTGGAATATATATATATCTATATATTTTTAAGAGAGGACACCGCAAGTATCCTTATTTTCTTAATGACGTGCAAATGATTCTAAGGCTGTCTATGGAAGAGTTGCCCAGAGTACAATCATGCCCATGCTTTGCGCAAAACAAAAATGAAGCCAGTTTAGGATCCTCCTCTATTTCTATGCGGGTCTTGCAAGATTCTTCTTATATTGTCAAACATAAACCTGTAAAACCTTCGCTGTTTTACAATGTGAAATTCCAAAGGTTATAACATTTACCTCTATTTTTTTTGTTTGCTTATTTGTTTTTGATGAGATGGATTAAGTAGAAACCATTTGCGGGATTTGAGCAGAATAGAAGCAAATCTCTTGCTATTTGGAGCGAGGAAGGGAAATGGCACTCATGGAATTTGTGACTGATAAAACATGGAAAGTAATTATGCGGGTAAATATCCTAGAATGCCATCCTTTGGAGGGGTTCCCTTTTTCGTGTGTGTTTGTTTGTTTTTCATTTGATGTGGTTTTGAATGTAATAGTGTTACGATGCCTGTTGGACGCGAGGATCTGATGTACACAGAACCCTGTTTAAAAACCAAAACTGAATGTTTAAACAGGCACACTCTGTTGGCCATTGTACACCTTAAATGCTCTGTATCGATTACTGCTGCTTATTTAAAGACTACATCATTGTACATGCACCACCTACAGTGCCAAAAAGCTGACTCTTTGTGGCTGTGTGTTGCTCTTCTCCTACCCATCCCAACATGCAGACAGAAGCAAGCTGTTGAAGGGAAATCAAATCCTAACAAGACTGAGTTTTCGCTGTTTCTGCAGTTTCTCTTCAAAATCTCAGGTGATGACGTTTGGAAGCAGATTACTTAGTGAATGCAAATCTTCCCCACAAATTTGTTCATTCTCTGCCACTATCCCTCACCTCCCCTTTAATGGAAGGGAGTCTGCCTAAATCTGTATTTAAAATGAAGTAGGTGTTTCCTCTGTCTTTGTGTGTGTGACAGACGGCATTTCCACTTTAGCAATTCAGGGCTGCAATCCAGCAAGACATACACCTGTGCGAGTTTCAACTTTTCATACAGCAAGACTGAATCATTTCTATTTTTCCAGAAGAGGAGACTTTGGGTCAGCCCTCCGTTTTCTTTGGACTTTTATCTATTTGTAGTTCTTAGGGGAGAAAGCCTGGAACAAAATCCCAATGTGGCATTTGTACTGTATGAAGGTTACTGGAATTGTCTTCTGGATTCTAAGTTATCTACCTCATTATTATTTTTTTATTATTAATTTGTTTATGGTAGTGTTAAGTTCTATTTTTCTAGACAATAACCACTGTGTCGAACTTGAGATCCAAACAAACTACTGTGCACTATTTCAAGCCAAACTAAGATATGCTTGTATAGGGTTAGATGAAGATGTTTAGAGGTGTGTTTCATGGAGTGGGAGGGGGGTAGTTGTGTTTAGTCCACTCATCTCCATTCTCTTTCATCAGCAGGATCTGCCTGTGTGTGTTAGCTGCATTGGAAAACTGAACAAAGATTTGGTATTAAGAGAACTTGAATGAAAATGTGGCTTTTTCCAACTTCAAAGTCCAGCTTTGCTCATGCAGAAGGTCTATGAAACAATGTGGATGTATAATACTTTAAAAAAAAAAAACAATGTGGTTGCACCTGAACTATTGTATGTGTGTAATGTCTCCAGTTATATTTTTTTTAATTATTATAATTTGCTTAGGATCAAGTTTTTTGCCAAGTTGTGCCTTTCCATCTGGATTTTGTAAAGTAAGAACACAAACTGTTTACACTGTAAAATGGATCCTGTTACGTGGAACATGCCAAAGGTGCATCCTGAGAACAATCTCTCTTTCTGCATTGTGAATGTTTGGATGATTTCAGCAATTCTGCGTAGGATTATATTTTGTTTGTTTGTTTGGACTATCTACTGATGCATTTCTGTTGATATGAGAATAAATCTCTGATAATTTTTTCACACAATTCATCCAAACCTTCATTTTCGCTACATGATCATATCCAGTTCACTAGATAAATTTCTATTGCATTTTTTAAAATTAAAATGTACATGCTGCTGTACTTGGGTTTTTTTTTCTTTATACCCAATATAAATATACTCAAAACATGTAAAAGGCATTACAAATGTTCTAAGCAACCCCCTAAAGTGTAATAAGGAGAGGGCAGGCGCAAAACACAACCTGTGTCCAACCATGAAAAGACACAATTAGCTGTTGATGTTCAGTGAATCCCTGGAAGGAGCTACAAAGATAATTCCATAAGGTCTAGCAACATGGGAGGAACTTTCCAGGAATAGGCAGTCTTGGAAAGAGTTTGGTCCCAAGCCATTAAAGCTTCATCCATTATAATAAGGGTTTGAGTTTTGTTTTTGAAAGTTTCAGTAGAGGTATGATGACAAAATGTATGACTGCATTGTTATGCAAATGCAACAATTTACACAACTGGGACACAAGTATGGGAGGGTGACATTTGGGACATGATGTAATTGTGCATGCATCTTCAAGCTTTGTGGTATCGATGCTGCTGCAAAGCATTACAAAGGGTACCCTATTTTTCACTTACAGCTTCCTTATTCTAGGTCAGGTTGCCAACAAGACCAACCTATAAAGAAGGATTGAGATAACCAGCTTATATCACACTGATGCCAATCAGCCAACATTGATAAAAGCCACTATTAACACACTAAATGTCATCAGTTTGTCCAGCATCAGTGCTGGATTCAAGAAGGCTCCCAAACTGCAGGTCAGGTACTTCTACAAAACTGTGAATCCAAGCCCTGAAATATACAGCTTCTCTGTTAGAGAAATTCAACTTCAGATTGTTCTCTCACCTTTGGATTCAAGGATTCAATCCTTTATTGTCAATGCCCAATATTGTGCAGTGAAATTGAATGAGCCTCCATCGGTACATTCACACAAAGCACAGAAACACAGAATACATTCAAATACAGAATACATCTCCAGACTTATAAAGAAATCCCTAACCCCAGGAAATACCTGGGGTCTTTGGTCTTTATAATCCAGAGAAATGCAAAAATACAAATTTCCATTTTAAATGAAAGAAGGAATTCCCCCAGAATGATTCATCTCTGCCAAACACAAGCTTTAAAAAGCCTCCTGGTCCCATTTGTATGATGTTTTTGGAAAGAGTTGGTGAAAAAAGTTTTACCTTGGGAAAAACTTGGCATAGTCCTTAATAAAATACAAATAAACTTCTGTGCCTTGATGAACAGAGAACAAGTGATTACCAAGTGACTGGATGTGGAACAGAATGTGGAACTAATAGAATAAACTCTTAGCATTGACCAGAAATGAATATTCTAAAACATTTTTTTCCTGTACAGCTGGAAGCAGAAATTTCCAACCTTACTTTTTAGAGGACATTTGACTTGAATGCTTATTATACCAAAACAAAACGTTACCCAAGTTTAGGGGAGAACTTTCAGTCCCCAACCATAATCTACAACTTCTGGGCTGACTGTATCTTCCCAAATTCTTGCTAGTCTTGGAGTTATTTTCCAAAGTCCATACAACACAGTAATGTATCATTATCAAGATGCCTTATAAATAAAAAAGCCAGTGACCATGTAAGCTTTGTTATAGTTCGCAAATATTAACAGTTTTTTGAAGGGTTTTATTAAATGTTATGTTTAAAGGATATCTGCTACCACCTTGTACTGGAAAGGGGAGAGGTGAGGAAAAGTAACAAAGCCATCCCAGCATATCAGAGCACAGGTGCTTACTACTTATTACAGTTTACCATTAAGCAATTATTTGCAGTATACTTGCCCAGGTTTGGCTACAGAGATAAATGTACTAAATTCAAATTTATTGGTCACATACACAGTCATACATGGTACAATATGCAGTGAAATGCTTACGCGACCACCCGCAACCGCGAGTAAGTAAAGGCAAAATGGAAGGATAGGATAGGAAATAAGTTAGGAATAGTTGGGAAGGTAGGAATGAGATACAATTGTGGTTCCTGTTATAGTCTTTAGTATTCTTGTGGTTCCTGGTTTAGTGTCCATATTGCCTGTGGAAAGAAGCTTTTTGTCAGTTTTTCTGTGTTGGCCTTCAGAGAGCAAAAATGCTTTCCTGACCACATTGTGGTAAACAGTCTATTGTTGGGGTGTGTGGGGTCCTTCGCTACCATGTATGGATTAAAAGCATGCACAACACTGTTGTATTACTCATAATTCCAGTCTGGATACCCAAAATTGTCATTTGAATTTCAATTTAATGCATGTTCTGTCCAACAATTTAATGCTTTTGTTTCCATTAAAGTGGGCAAACAACTGAACTGGTTCTTGCAAAATAGGGCTGAGTTTGTGGATTAAGGACATGATTGGGATGTAGTTTGTTTCTCAGAAATGACAGAATTGCAAGCAGTTTGTGAATTGGCCTGCTCAGGTGTCAACGATTTAATGAGTTTCTAATAGTAATGAAGAGAAGGGCCAACCTATCTTTTGCAATGTGCAGCAGAGCATGCAAAGTATCTCTTAACAGGTGATTGGAATACTCATGCCTGTTTTCAGACTGCATCCAATTTTGGTCACTACAATATAAAAAAGATGTTGAGACTTTAGAAAAAGAGCAGAGAAAAGCGACAACAAATATTATTGGGTTTTAAAGGATAAAACATGAACAGTTGCAGGAATTGGTGTATCTAGTCTAGTGAAAGGAACAGCTGGGGTGACACCATAGCAGTGTTTTAATATCTATGGGGCTGCCACAAAGAAGAGGGGGTCAATCTATTTTTCAAAGCAACAAGCAAGCAAGACAAGAAGCGATGTATGAACAAAGAGAGAAGCAACGTAGAACTAAGGAGAAATTTCTTGACAATAAGAACAATCGATCAGTGGAACAGTTTGCCTTCAGAAGTTGTGGGTGCTCCAACTTTGGAGGCTTTTAAGAACAGACTAGACAGCCATTTGTCTAAAATAATCTCCTGCTTGAGCTGGGGGTTGGATTGGAAGATCTCCAAGGCCCCTTCCATCTCTGTTATTCTATTAAGAGCAATTTCTAACTTCTTGCCAGCTTCTGCATTGAGTTTCATTATGGGAACCTGGCAAAGAGCATCCATTCCCTCTTCACACAGCAGAAGGTAAATGGCTATTGCTGTGTAGGTGAGAGCATGAGAGATTTTGAGACTGGATATTGAAAATGAACATCACATGACCACAGCAGTTGTGCAACAGCCAGTAGCAGCCAAATTTCATTCCCTTGGGAGTCATGGGTTCCAGATTTTGGACTCATTCTGTAAGTTAGCCTATTTGACGTACCTTGGTTTAAAAATTGTTGCCCAACAAAGGGCCATTTTGTCCAGTTAAAGGTTATGACAATGAGATGTTAATTTACAAGCAGTAAATAATGTATGTACATGATAAAATGGCCATCCAAAGCTTGGAATTTATCCAAAGCTTACCTGTCCCAAATCAGGCTGGGACTGCCTGCTCCCTTTACAGTATATGGGATAATTTCAAGAAATAAGCCAGCAATTTTCTGATAAATAGTTTAAGCTGGTTTCTGAGAGGTTGCAGAATGGAAACAGATTCAAAACTTTGTTGTGTAAGGAACACTACCTTTCTATAACAAAATGAAATGCAAACAGTTCCGGGGAGTCTTATATTTTAAAACACTGCTTCATAATTAGTCAAAAGTTGTGGAGCAGCAAGACACAACTGTCTTCCATCTGGAATCCTGCCATATTTTTCCACACCTTTTTTCTTACCAGAACAAAATATATAATGGAGGAAAAGAGGGACTAGTCACAGGATATCTTTGCATTGGTAATAATGAAATAGCTCCATTTTAAATAATCTTCAGGGCTACAAATGAGAAATTCCATTTTAACCGTTCTTTGCAAAAAGAATAAAATCTGTGTAAGATAGAAGCTAGCTGTCAGCCAGGCCAGGCTTTCTCTCAAGGAGATTTTTTCCCCCTTTGCATTTCTAACATGCAAGAACTGCTTTACAATAACTGTATTAACTTTCTGGAATTAAAAGTGGGACTGTCGCTTCTGTTGTTGCAACATTCTATGTCTTCATTTCATGCATGCATCAACTGACTTTTACCAACAAGTTATATATCCTCACTGACATTGGGACAGCAACTTCCCAAATTCCGAAACTGATATGGCCAAAACACAAACACATCCTGTATTGCTAAATTTTATGCTGATTCTTTGATCTAAGACTTCTCAAAACCATTTCCCTAAGATTATGCAACCAAGGCAGAGAAATTGAGGGGGGGGGGAATAATAGGTATTGTCTAATTGGTGCCTTCTGAATGTTTTAGACTTCATGTTAGTCCTACTTAGCACAGTCAATGAGGAAATATGACAGTTGCAGCAGGGAAGTCTCTGGAGGACCCAAGGTTTTTGTGGAGGCAGACTTTCTGCCACACTTTTGAAATATTACTATATTTATTGGCCATGAAGAAAAACATTGGATCAAGTTTCTTGAAGGGCTGGAGTTGAATTTGTTTCTATGTATTACGGTTTGATTCCCATAACACCCAACCAGCATAATCAAAAGGGAGGGGTGGCATAATTTGTTGTGTAGTACAGTACACTTTGTACTGTACATATATGGAAGGAACATTATTCTGACAGAAACCTACACTTAACGTTTAAGAAATATTGGGAACGGGAAGACCAGGAAGAAATGTAGTGTAGGAAGTAGGAAGAACACAAAGCCAAAAATATGCTAAATAATAGAGAAAACCAAAGAACACAAACATTGAATCCATATATTGATTACAGAAGGGCATTTGAAGAACAAATCAAACTTTCAAATGTCTTAAGAAGAATGGAAATCCCGGAACATCTTATTGTCCCAATACAAAACATATATACAGGATAGGAAGTCACAATCCAGACCAAACATGACCAAAGAAACTGGCTCCAGACTTCTAGTGAGACAAGGCTGTATGTTCTCGCTTCATTTAACAGAACATACAGTATATTGAAACAGGCTGGATTGGAAGAAAATAGTTTTAAAATTGCAGGAAGAAAAATGACAGTACGCTGAAAATATAAATGATCTACATCCTCTAAAAATGAAAGTTAAAAGGCACAAGTGGGAGGAAAAATTAAATATAAAGAAAACGGAACTAATGATGACAGATTCATCAGCCAATCTGGAACTGACAATGAATATACAGAAGTGCTAGATATTGCCTGCTTTTTAGGTTTACTCAATTACAGTGTTGATGGATTCACCTTTGGGAATCTTGAAGGAACCAGTTAGAAACAGATCATTTGACAGAAGGCCTATCTACATGAACTTAATGGCAAATAATCAACAATCTTGCTGCATGACCACTTTTGCTTCAGCACATGGGCAGATGGTCTTTATATTCTACTTCTTCAAGGATGATAAGTTGTCCAGGTTCCATGTAGGCAAGTGTTTTCAACTCATAATACCACTACCTCCATGTCTGATATTTGGAACAAGGTTCTTATTATGAATAATGGTTTTGGCAAACATAACATCATTATGTACCCTCATAAGTTCTACTTTTGATTGACCTGCCCATAGAACATTGTTCCAGATATCTGGAAGCTCATCCAAGTGCTTAATGGCAAGTCTGAAATTTTTAGTTAAATGTTTCCATTTTGCTACTTTTCTATTAATTTTAACCCAGTATTTTTCTAATAGTGAAGCAAGACAGGCTTAGATATTCTGAGATTCTCCTCACTACCTTCTTCCTGGGTGTTTTTAAAAAATGATTTCCTAGTTTATCCCCCAAAATTTGGAGACTTTCTGCAAAGCCTTTGATGACTGAACACTGCAGGGCATTAATTATGAAGTTGTTGTTCCTGGTAAACTAGGGGAGATGGCTGGATTACAAATGGTGGGTTATACTGGATATTTATTGAATAATTGATTTGGCAATTATATTGTTACATGTTATGTTTACTGGATTGGAACTAAGCCCTTCAGGACCATTATGATTGAAACAGTATACAAATTTTAGTAATTAATAAATTACTGTGCTGTACTGTTTGTACAGTGCTGGGATTTATTGGTGGTTTCCTACCTAAATATAATCAATCCCAACTCTGATTAGATTATTCGTTATCAGCAAGGTTATTATCTCAGTGCTATCCCCTATGACAGTGGTGGCGAAACTTTTACTTACCAAGTGCCGAAAAGTATGCACTTTGCATGTGCTATCTACACTTGTGTGTGGCTCCTCCACATGCACTGCATGTGCAACCGCACTATCTGTGCATGCAATGCAGCTCGCTGCGCGCAGGCACTCATGCACACATGAGCAATTGCATGCACAGGAGAGCTCTGAAGACCAGCTGGATTTCCTACTGCAATCGCGCACATGCACAGCAGAGACCTGCTGGGTCTCTGCAATTGCAGATGTGCATGCGCAATTGCATGTGCATGTTCAACTGGAGGTAAGTTGACAGCTTGGCTGACAGCTTGTGTTGCCCAGCAAGATGACTCTGCATGCCACCTGTGGCACCCGTGCCATAGGTTCGCCATCATAGCCCTATGATACAGCCCTCAAAATGCAGGGGTTGGGATTGTAAATAAAAAATAAAAAAATAAAAACAGTGCATCTGAAAACAAATTCTCCCTAGGTAGGTAGGTAGGTAGGTAAATAAATAATCTAGGGCTGCATATTAAGCTTTCTCTACGGATGATCTGAATGGATGAAAGGAGAGAGTTCTCTTTGAGAGGAAAATAGGCTGGCAAAAGAGAAGCAACGTCTCCATGAAAGCACCAGGAAGCGCGCCGAAAGGAAAGGCGGGAGAGGGATTTCGCAAAGAGGAATGTTGCCCACGGAATCCACCGTCTCGAAAGGCCACTCTAAATTCCTGGACCGGAGCCTCACACAGCCTTAAGAGCAACAGCGGCGGGAAGATAGGCTCGGTGGGCTCCGGGGTGAGAGGGGGGGGGGGAGGGGACGGCGCGAGCGGCGTGAGAGTCCACGTTACCTGCGCGGCGACGCCCAGTCCTCCCCCCCGCCCCCCATCACCACAACCCCCAGCCCGCCCGGGATTCGGCAGGGAGGCAGCGGCGCGCGCTCGCTCGCTCGCTCGCTCTCCTCCCAGCGCGGAGAGGCTGGGTGTGGGGAGGGGGGGGCCGGGCGAGGCGAAAGCTGGCGACGAGCCGAAACCTGCTTCGCGCTCCTCCCCTCCGCCGGCGTTCCTCGGCCCGGCTGAGCTGCCGCGGTCATGACCGATAACATCCCCTTGCAGCCGGTCAGGCAGAAAAAGCGGATGGACAACAAGCACAGAGGCGGGTAAGTCCGGCGCCCCGACCTCCTCCCTCCCCTCGGAGGGACCATCTGAAGGTGGGAGGGAGGGAGGGAGGGGGAGGGGGAGAGGAGCTCGGTCTCCCCTTCCCCATTCAAGCTTCGCCGTTTTTTGCGCGCTGAGGCGACGAGCCTCAGCCGTGGGCTTGGTGGGCGCGCGCCGCCCCGGTTTTGGTTCCCGGGCCCCTAACAGTGGGCAGCCTCGGCTCTTTTCGCTCGTTCGTTCGCTCGCTCGTTCGCCCTGCCCGGTGCTGCTATTTCAGGGGCTTCTTTGCCGGGAAAATGCCCCTGGGTCTGTGCTGGCCCTGCCGTTTCGGCGACTCTCGAGCCTTCTGAGCTAGACAAAACCCTCAAGATAGCGACCCGAGGGTTATTTCCTTAAATGCTGCCGCCTTCCCTTCGTCCGAGCCGGGTTCCGCGGATGGTTTTCTCCCCCACCTTTCTCTCTCCACCACCCCCAAACCCCTGGGGTAAACACCCGTTTCGATACCACCTTGGTAACCGACGTGTTTCCCTCGTGTGTTGGGGAAGAGCTTTAGAAGAAGAAATAAACCGGGGGGGGGGGGGAGAAAGGGATCTGTGAGGAATCTGGGGCCGGAACGGGCGGCCGGGAGGAAGGCTGGGCGGGCAGGAACTGACAGGTTGATTCTGACGCCATTTGTAGGTGGCGCGCCCAGGCTGCCATTCCAGTCTCAAGGACCTGGATGAGGAAAGGAAGGGAGAGAAGGAGGAGACGGCTCTAGCAGGGCAGTGGCCTTCTCGGGAGCCAAGCTGGGAAAGGGGGGGAGGGAGGAAGGAGGCATCTCTAGTGTCCCTACAACCAGGAGAAAACAATAGGGACCTACACCAAATATGAATTTGGGAGTGGATCCACCCATTTTCCTGATGAGGCAGCTCAGCGTGTAAACTTTGGGCTGGTACTCTTTAATCGTTGGTGTAAGTTTAGTAGTGCATCTTCTGGAATAATCCTGCCAGAGGTATCTGCATTAGGCTAAACTTGTTCCAGTTTAGCAATTAAAATGCTTCTTTTGCTCTCACTCCCAGAAATGAGTTCCTTAATGGCTGATTTCTGGAAGATTTAAATATATAAACTTTATATATTCTTAAAACCTTCCCCTGACCCACTTCAAATAATAACATGCCTGTCCATCAGGAACATCTGACCTAGAGTTGTTTTTTTGGGTGGGGGCCTACTAGATGTTTTATGCCTTTAAAATTCCTTTGGAACCTGTCAAATGAAATAGCATATTCCTTTCCTAGTCGGTTTCTTTGTGTAGCAGGCCTGAATTTTAAGTCATCTTAGCATTGGGCTTCAAGAATATAATTTATACTTCCTAGGAGACGCCTCTTTTGTTTCTAAGTCAATGTGTACTATTTGTTGTCAGGCACATTTCATAAGCCCATATTTGCATTATGAGGAAAAGAGAGGGTGAAATGCAAAACAGAAGAATGTTGAATGCCACCTACACGTTAAATCTACTATAAATACTAGAATACCAGGTTTCATATGCATAAAAATGTGTTTCATTCATTAATATGCTGCTTGTGGGAGGGAAAAAGTACCTAAAGCCAAGTAACCACTTCTTGCATAGAATTAAAGATATAAATCATTCACAGTAAACAGGTGTGTCGTATATGTTCAAATGTATAGGACTGTGTTAAATAAATGTACTATTTACTTTGATTTATGAGATGAACATTTATGAGATAAAAGTTCTAAGCTGTTCAGTTTTTGCATATAAAAGTAATCAACATGATTCAGTTCAAAAAGCAAAGGGCAAATCTGTGCAAAAGGTAAGATCTCTTTCAAGTCAAGCTCAACCGATAGTGGATATTTTATCATCCCTCTATGTTTTTCTTGGCTGGCTTACAAAAGTGGTTTGGCATTTCCTATTGCCAGTATGTATAAATGAGATAGAATTGGGAAAAGAGATGATTGCTTCATTTGTGCTTCATTGTTCTCTGTAACACCTTTTTGAAATAAATTTCAAAACGTTGTACAATTAGAAATTAATGCATTCCTGTTTTATTAGTTTTTGGAGAGGCATGAATAAACTTTATATATTCTTAAAACCTTTCCCTGCCTTATTTGAATATTTACTTCAAATAATCATTATTGGAATGAGGGGTGAGAAATGAAGGGTGGCCAATACAAGAATTGTGTAATTTAGTTTAAAGAATCCTTGTGGGAGAAATTATTACCCTCTCCATTCAGAAATGCAAGAGCCATTTCTTACATGTATGCTGTACATACATATATACCAGTATATATATCCAGGCATATATGTATACCATAAGTACTTTGATCTAAAAAAGGTTAGAAACACCACCACCATATCTAGTAGTGGTTGGACTCTTAATTCTTGCTTCAGTTCTCATA
Source organism: Myanophis thanlyinensis (assembly GCA_017656035.1). Taxonomy (NCBI): domain Eukaryota; kingdom Metazoa; phylum Chordata; class Lepidosauria; order Squamata; family Homalopsidae; genus Myanophis; species Myanophis thanlyinensis. The sequence continues at coordinate 13,926 of JAEANM010010264.1, forward strand.
GCCAATGATGAGTGATTTGAGCAATGTCTGGAGGATCATCTATATAAAAATGCTGAGCAGTTCAGATCACAGATATCACTGATCATCAAGTTAAGTGAGGTAGCATTTCAAATAGCAAGCATTATGCAGGGAAGAATGGCTATATCCTTGGCTAATACTCTTAACCTGCCTTGAGCTTTCACATTTCATTACATTGTTTCTCACTCTTTGAAACTACCTTTCTGTGATTTTTCAGTTCTCAGAATTCTTAGATGGAAATTCTGGGAATTGAAGTCTACACATCCAAAAGTTACAAGGGTAGGAAATACCACTCTACTGGATATTGATTAATTATGTGCCATTAGGTCAGTTTTGGTTCTTTGCAACCACTAGATGTATTTTCTCTATCATGCTCTATCTTGTCACTAACCTGGTCCTTCCAACAGTGAACCCATCACCACTGTAACTGAGTCCATCTCCTTTGTTTGTTGATCATCTTCTTCTCTTTCCTTCCACCTTTCCAGCATCAGAGTCATCTCCAGAGACTGTCTAGAGTAGCATAATTTGAGCCTAGTCATTCATGACTTGACTAAACTCTGATTTGTTTGACGATCCATTTATTTGTTTTCTTGTCTGACCACAATATTCCAGGTCTACTGGAAAATTTAAGTACTATATGCCATGTAGCATCCCCTGTGTCCCCCACCTCTACTTGTAGAGTTGCAGATGCTGTGGAATAGCCAGTATTGAAATGATCATCTAAGGTAGAAGAACCCTAGCTTAGAGTTAAATGGGGTGAATGGGAGTTAGATGAATGGGAGTCAGTGCCATCTTGTTGCCCTTTGTTTGACGAGGATGCGAAGTTTCTTGGATTTTCCTTCAAAGGCTGACTCATAAACCATCGCAGTAGCATACACCACAGTTTCCTGAATACCTAAAAGATTAAGGAGTACATTGAAGGATAGCAAACATATTGTAGCTAATAGCTGATTATAAGGATGGATATTTTGTTAGGGATATGATAATATCAACCATTAGCTGAGTGAGTTCTTTTGGTGATTGTGTTGACATGAAAAACAAACCTCATGGACTATGGAATGGATAGGCCAATTAGAACTCGCTGCAGTTCTTTTCTTTCTGAGGATTTTATAACTTCCACTGGTGTTTTCACTAACTTAGTTGTGTATCTTGCCTTGTTAGTAATGCTTGCAGTAATTATACCTATGTAACCTTAGCTCCAACACTCTATTAGTTACAGACTGGAGAGTCTGGTTGTTCCAGCTGGGTTACAGAAGTGATCTTTTTCTGTAACCATCAAGAGCTGTTGACAGCACAGAGCATTAATGTAGCATTATTTTTTTCCTCAACTGTCTTATCATCTTGGCTTCTGGGGATTTTTTTTTTTTTTTTGTGTTAGCTAGTTGGATTTCAGAAGACCAACTTAACTTTTCATTATTCCACTTTATTTCCAGTAAAGATGAAAACATCTGATTGGTAAGCACCATTAGTTTGATAACATTTTCGTGAACTAAAAAAGCGTCAACGTAGACAAGCAATCTAGATAATTACTTCTAATACTTAGTAAAAAGAATTTGTAAAGGTTACTTAAATTATAAAAGGCACATACTCCTTTAGAGAAGTCACCTCCACCTGTGTTTGAAGGATAGGAAAGGCTTCTTACAAAACAAATACCTGTAGTGTCTATGACCCATAAATTTATAATTCTAAATTCCCGGTTATGGCTTGATCATTCCTCTTCCTTGTTCCATCAAGCAATCTCAAAAGCATTGATCTGGTCTAAAATGTTGGCCTGAGTCCGGATCTCCTAATGTGTTTTCTAATACATTCATTTATTATAAATTGCTAAATCCTTGTCATTTGTAGAACTGAGAAATTCAATTTCAAATTTTCAAATTTTATTGGTCACATACACAATCATACATGGGTACGATATGCAGTGAAATGCTTACGCAACCGCAGGTAA
>JAEANM010010265.1:0-15888 GCA_017656035.1 Myanophis thanlyinensis
CTGTGGGAACGCACCGGTCGGTTGGAGGCTGAAGGTGGCAACAGGTGGTCCCGTAGGTACCCCGGTCCCAAGCCATGATCAGAAAGTGACACAACAGCCTATTCTTTCAAACTCTGGGCTTGTTTAGCATTGCTTCTAAACAAGAGTCAAATAGAAGGACTCATTTCAAATAGAAGAAATAATAGTAATAAAAATGCCTCAGTGCTAATTTCCAAATCTCTGCTTATTTTAAAGAAGTTAGTTTTCAAGACTAATTATTCTAAAATATACAAACACATTGTTTACTGATGAAACTCAGTAAGTATACAATATGTTATCAATGTGATAATTGCAACTATTGCTTGATAACGTGAACGTGTAAATCTGTTGCCATTAGTTATTGCATGATCAGTTTTCACAGATCACTGCCTCTTAATGTGTCAGCCAATTGCCCATTGAGGGTGAATCCAAATAGGAGGTGATATAGTTGCCCATCTCATGTTCCCACACTATTATTAAATGAAATGTGTGAATTTTTCCCTGATTGAAGCAATAACCTACGAAGTGTTTTACTGAAAAATGTCTTGACATGAGTAGAAATGTAAAACAAAGCAAAATGTGGCTAGAAAACTTGCTCTTTTATGCTACTCCTTCCTTAGTTCAAGACATCAATTTTAAAACTTATGGCAAACTTGACATGCTTACTACAGAGAAAGCTGCTGATTCCAAGAAGACAAAATGGTAACCAATGGCTACAGATGGCCATGGCTGACACTTAGATTCTGAACACATTGCAAGATAAGTTGCTTCCAATTGTGCTGAGGATCAGAGCAGCAGACTGCTGCTTATTTTGCTGCATTCCACAAAACACCCCCCAATGGAAAAGTTTTAAATGCCAGGGAGTGGAAATAGGGCATTCTGCCCATCCTTAGTCCAACACAGGAACTATTCTATTTCCAGCTCGCTATTTTCTGCTGACTTCAATGGGAGCAAATTTTATCATCGTTTGCAGAGAGTGCCAGTCCTAGTCTGTGGAGGCAAATGAACAAAGGCTCTTTATTTCATTTGTTTGGTTTGTCATAATAAGGTGGGAACCTTTGCTTTGGAAATGGTTTGTTTGGTTTGTCATAATAAGGTGGGAACCTTTGCTTTGGAAATGGCCCCAACAAGCTCAGTAGGGTTTGTTTTCAAGCAAAATGAACTTGGAATTGTGTTAGTCAAAACAAACTTGTAGATTTTTCAAATTCAGACCAGAAGTTCTTACTCTAGAAGAGAGCCATTAGGTTAAACTGATCCTCATTTGGCACTGATCTTTCCGATCATGTGCTTACTTAAAATAAAACACCTTTTAAAAAAAACCTTAAGTTGGTATCCCAATAATAACCCTTTCTTCTTTTTTTGGATATCCTAGCTACAGTCATGGAAATCTAATGTCTCACCACCCCACCATAACCCCTGCATTTTTGTAATTAGCTTTGGTTTTACTACTCAGTGAATTTCCATTATAATTTAGGATGTCCTTTGTTATGTTTCTATTAAGAATTAACTGAGAGGAGCTGGAAAGTTCATATCTCAAGATACTTCCATTGTGCTAGTATGCAGATCCTTGAGAAAGAAGGACCTGGCAATTGAGAATGCTAACTTGCAGAGGATTGATTAACCTTCCTATCATCCTTATCAGATTTTGTATTCCACCCTCTGGCAAGTGTGCAACGTAATATTGAGAAAGATGGGGAACTCCTCCAGAATTTCAGGAACATTCATTGCTCCTGGAAGACAGAATCCAGAAGACTGGGTTATCCAAATTTAATGATAAAGGCATACATCCTCAAAAATCTTAGTACAGGGGTACATAAGGCAGAGGATCATATCCAATCCAAATATTACCTTGTGATAAACTTGTAATATAGGTTCCTTACTACATTAGATGACAAATCAATCCTGTCCCCATCATGAAATGACACAGGAACAAAAAAAAAATTCATTTGAATTGTGAAACTACATTTTATTTATTCCTCAAATTATATTTTCTCTATGCCCTATTGCACATGGAATATTTGCTCCAGTTTGTGTCACCACAATTCAAGAAGGATGCTGAGAAACTGGAAAGACTCCAGAGAAGAGCAACAAAGGTGGTGAGGGGCTTGGAAGTTAAGTCCTAGAGCTGCAGTGGCGCAGTGGTTAGAATGCAGTACTGCAGGCTACTTCTGCTGCCTGCTGGCTGCCTGCAATTTGGCAGTTCGAATCTCAACAGGCTCAAGGTTGACTCAGCCTTCCATCCTTCCGAGGTCAGTAAAATGAGGACCCAGATTGTTGGGGCATTATGCTGACTGTAAACTGCTTAGAGAGGGCTCTAAAGCACTGTGAAGCGGTATATAAGCTTAAGTGCTATTGCTATGAAGAGTAGTTAAGGAATTGGATATTAATATACGTAAAGAAGATTAAAAGGGAAATATGAAAGGGAGACAATCCTTAAAGGAAAGAGGCTATCATAGTGCCTGATGGTAAGACAAGAGTTCTGATAATGACAGCAGTTAATCCGTGAAGCTGTGGGTGCTTCATTACTGACGGTCTGCAGGTAAATGTTGGATAGTCATTTGGCTGGGATAATCTGAGGATTTCCATGCTCCAAGGTACCTTACAACTCCATAATCCTATGAAATCACATCATGGCCACCCACCCAATATCATTGGACTCCAACCTTTGTATTTTTCATTGACCAGGCTGTACGAGGCTAATGGAAGCTGTTGTCTCTATTTGATATAGCCTGAAGAGTGGTTGGTGACCTTTGTTAATTTCTGAATAATCGTAATAAGGGCATTATTCAGCCCATGTTTTATTAAATTAATTAAATGTTTGCATCTCTTTGGACAGGTGCAAACATTTTATAAAAATAGTATTGAAAGCTTTAATTTTTGGTCTTTTTACTGCAAAACCACATAGTGGATAGCCAAATTAGAATGATGATTCTACTGGAAATGCTCACAGTGTTTGATATGTGCTAACCTGTTAAAAAAATCTTTCTGCTTCTGCTACTGTGGAGACCACTGATACTACTATATACTGTATATATTTCACTGAGCATTGATAGAAAAAAAGTCTCAGTGGGAATCCTATGTACTCTTTTCCAAAAATAGTCTAGGATTTTCTTTTTTTAGATGAAAATTTTTAAAGAAACTGCTGTCATAGACACCTAATGTTTAAAATACTGTATGCTTCAAATTCTTCAGTTGCATATTTATAAAAACCAGAAGAACTGAATGAAATATAGATACAGAAGTAATACTAGTGATGTATGGCTGTGAGAGTTAGATTATAAGGAATTCTGAGTGCTGAAGAATTAAGGCTTTCTAATTGTGGTGTTGCTCTTGAGAGTCCCTTAGCCTGCAAGGAGATCAAATAAATAAATAAATCTTAAAGGCAATCAACCCTAACTGTTCTTCGGAAGGACAGATACTGAAGTTGAAGCTCAAATACTCTGGCCACCACACGAGAAGAGAGGACTCACTGGAAAAGTCCCATATGTTGGGAAAGAAAAGGAGAAGAGAACAGAAGAGGATGAGATGGTTAGATAGTGTCATTGATACATAGACATGGGTTTGGGAGGATAGTTGAGGACAGAGTGTCCTGATGTGTTGTGTTCCAGGGGTTGTGAGGAATTGGACACAACTTAGTGACATTAATAACAATTGGATGAAAATTATGATTTCTAAATAAAGACTGGCATGGCTTTGCAGGCTAATAGGAAGAGAGGCAATCAAGTTAGGTCATAATACTGAAATATTATGACATGAAACCTTATTACTATTTAAACTGTAGTCCTTTTGTTCTTGCAATAGAAATAGCACTGAGAACTTATATACTATTTCACAGTGGTTTACAGCTCCCTCCAAGTGGTTTACAGAGTCAGCATATTGCCCCCAACAATCTGGATCCTCATTTTACTGACCTTGGAAAGATGGAAGGCTGAGTCAACCTTCAGCCAGTGAGAACCAAACTGCTGAACTGCTGGCAACCAACAGTCAACAGAAGTAGCTTGCAGCACTGCATTCTGACCACTGTGCCACCACGGTAATGCCTTCAAGGGGCCACAGAAGGAATGAGATTTCTCTTTTAAGATTGAAGGAGGTGTTTGATCTGGTCATGGAAGCTTTGTGTCATGTTCGGATAGCTTCCAAAGCCATCTCTTTCCAATGCTGACTCAAAACAGGCAGGATATGATTGGAAAGAGATATACAAAATCTGTTCTCATTTCAGAACTTCACAAAGTTCTGAACAGATTGAAGACTTCTCTATCAGGTAAGGAGAATAATAATTTGTTCTGGGTATGGATTCCTATTGAGTTTATCTGAACAACTTGGGTTGTAGTGGAAGAGATCCTTTTATCATTTCCTATTATTATTTCAAGAGCCGTGATGGTGCAGTGGTTAGAAAGTAGCAATGTAGGCTAATTCTGCCCATTGCCAATTCCCACCAGGTTCAAGGTTGACTCAGCCTTCCATCCTTCTGAGGTAGGTGAAATGAGGACTCAGATTGTTGGGGGCAATAGGCTGACTCTAAAGCACTGTGAAGTGGTATATAAGTCTAAGTGCTATTGCTATTTCTGAGTCAAATATCTTGTTAACTTGGCTGGGCATAGGGACTGTGCATCTAGACTTGATAAACAGAAATGGAACTATGTGATATTTGAAAAATATTTTTGGTCTAGCATTTTAAATTGGAACATGGATGGAAAGCTTCTGCTGATATAAAGAATCTCATCACCCCACTCTACACTCCAAGTTTTGTTCTTTTCACATTGGGAATGTGACAGTTTCACATTTGTCCATTCTAATTTCCTAAAAGAGGAAACAGAGAAAAAAAAAACCCAGAAAGAATGCAAAATCATTAAGTCTAAAAAAATCATTCAGCCCAATGTTTAGGTGCATCAATAAGCCTTAAACACCTGAAATAACCACTGATCAAAAGCCAGTGCACAGAAACTGAACACATGCCAGGATTCCTAACATGGAAGAGTGGTCATATTTACTACTCCCACCATCTAGCAAAAATCTATAAATCTTGCTATATTGTAGCAATACATTACAACCTTTGTGTATAAAATTCAAGAATACATTCATTTGTTTATTTTTCATTTATTTATGGATTTCTGTGCTACCAATTCCAAAGGTATGATGCAGCTTTTACTTCAAAATTATAAAAATTGTAAAAAGAAATTAAAAAAATACACTACCAGTAAGCCCATATCATATAATTGTCCTTCCTTCTCTCCCAGTTTATACTTTTAATATTGACAATTGGTTCTTTTTAAAACTGGTGCCTGATAAATGAAAGAAAATCTATTGTTGAATTAGTCACATTTTAAGATCATAAAAAGCATTTTAATTTTCTTTAAGACCCCTAGTAATTGGTTTGTTAAACAATTGTTTTTATGGGCCATTCCAACTTTTTACTCAAAAAGTTGCTATCATCTTACCATATATTTAATCTAAGATATATGCAAATTAAGAATAGCACAGCAAATTCAATACTGACAATAATTTCTCTTCTAGATGCTGCTAATGCATATTCTAAAACAAACAAATCTGGATCAGATAGTGAAATCAAGACACATTTTTCTTGAATGTACAACTTCTGCAATTCTAGGTAATCAAAATTTGGATAAATTCATTGACCTTAAATCTACCTGTAATTTTGAAACTGGGATTATCCCAGGGTGTAATTTATATAGTTAAAATTATATTTTTGTTCCCACAAAATCCCACTGTGTATGTTTGTAATAATAATGCAAGCAGTAATATTACACAACAGTAATATTGGTTGCTGTGCATCATAAATTGTGAAAACATAAGGCTTAAGTCTCCAGATCCACTGTAACCATTTTCAGAGCTAGATGTCTGGGAGGATTTGCCAACTAAGAGCCATCACAACTGCAAGAACTTCCTTTCTCAAACAGCTATATTACATCTGACATGAAGAACATCTCTTGAATCTACCTTTCAGATATTCGGCAAACTGTTTTATCACTGTCCTTCACAAAGTTGACATTTTCGGCAGTATGATAGGAAAGATGTCATGTCAGCTGCTTTTCAAGTTCTTGTTAGAGTGGTTAGCACCAGTTCTGTCATTTTCACTCTCCTCACAATCCCCAATCTTTATCCATGTCAGAAAGAATAATACTTCTAATTTTTTTTTGGTCAGATTTAAAACACTATCATCCAGCTGCACATCTTTCAATTTCACTAGTGATGCTAAATGCTGATACTCATCTATCCAGAAGAAAAACAATACATTCAGCTATTAACTGTGGATATTAAATTTAAAATTAAAAGTATTTTATTCAGTATTATATACTTGAAGATGTGGATATGCGATCATTACCATTCAGGGGCACATAGTACAAATGTAGTTAAATGATCACTGATAACTAGGATATTTTGAGGTATGCTGATCTTTGTTTTTGGTTTTTTTTTCTCTTTTGATTTTTATTTTCTCTTGCTGAAAACTATTCACAATTGTTTGAAAAAAAAATTCTTAAATTCTCACCCCTATTACTGGCCAGTTCCTCCTATTAATATAATAATCTGATCACTGAAATGTTATATTTGCTTTCCATATGGAATCAGAAATGTCTTCTTATATGGAATTTGAATTTTAAATGGCAGAAGATATATATGGAAAAAAGAAGTATTTACATGTGTGTATAATTAGAGTCAGAATCAGAAAAAGAAAACTGACACAAAAGCAAAATAAAAAAATAATATTTAACTTCTAGTGTCTCTACACCTCCATTCAATACATCAGTAATTAGACCAAAAACAATATAGGCATCTCGCTATGAATTTAGGTCAACCTATATAATAAAAACATGACATATTTTAACAGTAACAGATTTTTTTCTTGTTTCATATTGTTTGAATTTTGCCAGAGAAATTAATATGACAATGTACAGAAGAGGGTATGTAGAAAAAAAGGAGTATTATGCTAAAAAAAAAGGTTACCATTACTATTGACACCACAATTCTAGCATAGTTTTTTAATCATTGATTTTTTTAAAAAAACCAACCCAATATAGACATATTACAGATGAGAAATCAATTCTCCTAAATCTGTTCAATTTTATACCTTAATTCTAATCACAGAATGGAAATGTTCTTAAAGCTTACCAAGGAATATGCATTCCTTACAGCAAAGACTCTATTTTCTTTGGACAAGTTCTTTGTGCAAATCACAAGGTTAATTATAAATTATAATTAGGAACTGGGGTCCTAAGGCCAGTATTTCTTTTGAGAATCTCCGTCTCTCCCACATGCCCTGGTCTAATTGTACTTGGATGCCTTTCAGGGATAGGTATGCAGCTAAAAGCAAATATATCAGCATCATTTCTTTTAAAATTAAAAATAAATCAAATTGTTTGCCATTGGAAAGAGACATTGCAAGTTAATTTCTTTGGACATTACTTTGTCCCAATCTGAAAGAATCATACAGTGACTTTTGTACTTTTCATGATAACCTCTCCCATTTTTGGATGTCCCAATCAAATGGATATCTAATTTGGAATAGTGACTTTTAAAGGATAAATTCTTGGGTTTTTTCTCTTTTCTACAAATCTTTACCCCCTTGGAAGTCTTTTATGGCATAAATGATTTGCAAGACCTGTGACTAATATGATGCGTGCCTAGATGGCTACCTTGCTGTATGCCTGGCCATATTGTTGGGTTACATAACCACATCACATTCGACAGGCAGCTGAGTCAAATTAAGCATTTCCAATTTTTTTTTGTTAGTGGAAAAAATGAAAGCAGGTTGCTCCTCATGGCACAACCACATCTGGTTTCAACCAACTCCTGCCTAATTTGCCCATGGATCCTCTTTCCTGAAGGCAATTGTCACAGTGCTGATTTGTGCTTGGCCTTTACGATGGCTTTGGATGGGGTAGGGGGAAGAATCCTTGGTGCTCTTTGAGCTTGCTTGTTTTCTTGCAGACATTTCATTACCCAAATTAGATTGCATCATCAGTGCTAGTAAGGAGTGCAGTTTGCTGTCCGGTGGTTTGCCTGTTGGTGTTGGTGGGGGTGGCCTTAGAGATTATTTGGTTGGGCTGTTTGCTGTTGGCTTCATAGGCAATTTCTTGATTGGGGTATCGCTTACTTGACTGTTGGTGTGATGTTAATCTTGGAGTTAATCTATGATGATCTGGAGGCTGATTACTGGTGGAGAGGTGCTGGAGTCTTTTTGTTGTCTTTTGGGCTGGTTGCCTCTTTTTCATAATCTATAGATGTTGTTAATGTCTATGTGTCTGTTGATGGTTGATTTGTCAGAGTGCCAGGCTTCTAGTAATTCCCTGGTATTTTTGGACTTGGCTTGGTCTAGAATGGTCACATTTTCCCAATTGATAAATCTATCTATATGTTGTGAAATTAAAGAATTTTCATCACGGTGGCTTTTTTTTTATTTGTTAGTTTTGCCAAAGCCAATGATGATCTTTATTCATTTTTTCTGCCGTGAATTATTTAAAATGCCCATGCTATTTCTCTTAGGTACCGTTCCATAACTCAAGATGAACAGAAGAACCCTGCTGAATCCAATCAAGCCTATGTTCAGTCCAGCATTTTGATTCCTACAATGTTCATCCCTGATGAAATAAGGGCAAAGTCGATACACAGGAATATGCTAAATATGAAAAGGAATCTAGTTTGATCTAAATGTCAAAATAGGTGTGCATGTACAGTATGTTTTATGTGTGTGTGTGTGTAGAAATGGAAATAGAAAGTACTTAATCTAAAGCAGTGATGGCAATCCTTTTGGGCTTAACATATGAAAAAATTAGAAATGCTTAATTTGACTCTGCTGGCATGCCACACCCCCAGCCCCCCTTCTTAGAACAAAAGAGAAACAATTCCTTATATATTAATTTATTTTTAAAAAATTGCAGTCCACTCATGTATGTGATCTCCAGGATCTGCCATACATTATCTTCAAGCAGTGTTCTATTGATAGCCCCCTGCCCTTGTACCACAGGCAGCTCCAGGTCCAGCTTTGAAGCAGCTTTGGAGAAAGCTCTTCCATGGTCTCTGCACCCTCCAAAACCCACATGAAAGCACACCCTTTCATGCATTTTTGATGTTCTGGAAGCATGCAAGGGTGCACCCCATTTCATCTCAGCCTCTGAAAATTGTTCAAGAATGTGGCCTGCTTTCAAGAATACTGTAATTGTTGGGTGATGTTGAATGCTGGTGTGTCACCCATAATATTTTGGCATGTCACCTTTGATATGTGTCATAGGTTTGCCAACATAGGTGTGGGATAGGACATCAGATTAGAAACCAGAATCAAAGTGTGTGTCTGTATGTATGTATATACATGTGTATATAAACAATTTACTAAATTACCTTTCAACAAATAGAAGAACAACCAGAATAAAGCATATTCAAATATCACTGGAAATTATTATTTTACTTCTCAGATTAAAACACTTAAAGAAAGAATTTCTAACACCCTATTTGCAAAGTCTGAATGTATCCAATGCTCAGAGTTTGGTGTATTATTCAGATAACAGCGCAAACAGTCTGCAGAGTTTCCTATTGGAACTACCCTGAGGGGAATTCTCCAAATAGAAGCCATTTTCTCCCTGTTCTGCATTGATAACGGACTGTATTCACAAAACAGGACCTTGGACAGCATCTAGTTAGTTTATCTCCTCCAATTTCCTGTCATTCATTCTGTCAGTCCTGACCTTCGGGCTGTCCTGCACCATCTGAATCACACACTTTCGGCACTTTCTCACTGACTGCAAGCTACTGTCGTCTCATTGTCTGACCTTACATACAGAGAGAGCAGAAATAGACAAACCACCTCAGCTCCATCACTGTCTAGTGTTTATATGGACAACTGATACCAGGCCACAAAGAACTGTCTCTCTTTGACCATCATTACTTTTAAACCAGCATATTCTGACAGCAAATTTTATTTTTAGGGAAAGCCATATTAATACACTCTTACCAGAGAAAATAAGCTTGAAATTTAAAATACAGATGGAAAGAAAATGGAAAATAATTAATGGAATATAAAAATTGGAATTTTTAAAAAAATCTGTAAGTGGATATGAAGCCTCATATCTCTGTATAAGCACTTGCTTCCGCACTTTTTTTTAAAAAAAAAATGATATCTTTGTCTCTAAATGTTGTCAGAGCTTCATATGGAATGTACTGATATAGAAGTCGGAATGAAAAATAATGCCAAGTTTGGCAGAATTTAACTTATTTCATAAACAGTCAATCAACATGTAATGTGCTGGCATTTTAAATGTACATCCTCACCCTGAATTTTAAACAATTCAGTTAGATATATTAATAAGAGCAGTAGAATAAATATTTCATTAAACAATCGGAGCCAACAATTAGGGCCAACCTTGCCTTTACATAAATCTTAGACATTTTGGTATCCCTCACTATAGTAAAGTTTGCATAACCCAGATTCTAGATTATATCCATGTTCTACTCAAGTCATATGCAGAGAAAATACAGGATAACATCCAGGGATTGGCAGACTTCTTTTGCCGTAGCTGAAGTCATTATGATCCCACCTGTAGCAAGGTGAAAGTCACTGCTCACTAAGAAGCCCAAAGATTAGATGTCAACTTTGCCCACAAAGCACTTGGATGATTCTTGAAATTTATGGTGGAAACTATCACTGTGTAGTGTACAATTACATCTTCTGGTTTTCTTTGGTATTATATGTGTAGTTAAGATTTCAGGGAAACTTCAGCACATTCAGAGAATTTCATTCCTTTCCATCCTCTGCTCACTCCTTTTGAAGTATGTTCCTCTCCCACGTAGCTATGAGTAGTAACAAAAGCACTTTCCATCTGTATGTCTCCTTTCTTACTGGAATCACCAACAGAGCCACTACTATGCAATAAGGATAATGTGTATTTTGGCTCACAGATTGGGCTTATAGGTAATGATGACTAGACTGAGCCTGAGGAAGGGGTCAAGAGCACCATCACTTTGGAATCCCTTCATACTCACAAATGATCTAAGTCCAGCCCCCCTGGAATTCCATTGACTCTTATCTACCACCACTTTGCCTTGACCATAAGTAGTTCAGATTCTTGTTTAGAAGTAGCATGGAATAAACTTGCACTCATTTGAAGGACATTAGTTCCTAATTTCATGTGCCTGACAGAGCCCTAATTAAATAAGCCATAAAAGTGATAGTGTAACTAGTAAATTAGGATATTATATTGGAACCCCTTTATACAAGTGTCTCCAAATCACAGGATAAAAAGTCTTAGACAAATACATGTCCCACTGGCTCAGATCTTGTGAATATGGATGAAATTCAATGAATCTCTTTAACTCACCTCATAAATATGAATCTTCTGATATTTTCCAGCAACAGCAATGATGTATACACAGTGATTTAGACTTTTACTCATGGGAATCTTATTTCTGACTAAATTGAAGATATCTATCATTTGCACAAACCTCGGTGCAAAATTTTTGTAAAACTGTTTCAGCAAGACCTTGTAACTGTCCGCTGTCCAAGTTACAACCTTATTCAACAGGTTTTTCATCCTGCAAAATAACACCTATGACACTGCTATACTGTGAGATATCTTGCAGATATCTCACACAAAAGCAGCTCAAAAACATTTTCTTCACACATCTTTGAATCCCAAATGGATAGGCACAGTGTTTCAAATGTGTATCCATGGATGAAATAGATTGGCACTCACATGGGGGAGAATTTTATAAAAAACACACCCCACTGGTATTCATTGAGTCTTTTTTTTGTTTGTTACCCATACTGTACATTATGTTGCTTAATTTTTTAATTAGATTTCTGAAGCATCGCAATCATGGGAGACTTGAGCACATAAAATAATTACAATAAAATAATATAAAATTAAAAAACAGTGTAACGAAAATATACAAAATAAAACAATGTATAATTATATGAGATACCAAGGGCATTATCCAACAAGTTAAACTGCTGTTAGAATTCCTAACAAGGTTGGGACAAGTCTAATTTCTTAGGAGAGGCCATGTCAGATCCAAAGAACCAAGAACTACATGTAAATAGTTCCTTTATTGTTGCTCACCTACTGACAGAAACTTGCCAGACTAAAACAATTATTTGCAATATACTCTATGAATTGAGATATACTCTATGATATATATTCATATATACTCTATGAATTGCTATGGAGGGTTCAACCTTACTCTCTTCCTGCCCACTAGTCATTCCAAGCTCTGCTGTCTGTTTGCCTTCTCTTGCAATTCCTGAGTACATTCCGCCACAGACTATTCTTTAACATGGGGACTTTTATAAGAAGCTACTCCTACTCCTGTGCTCCTCTCCACTTAACAGAATGACAGTGTTGAAGGGACCTTGAAGGTCTTCTAATCCAGCCCCCTGTTTACAAGCAGCTTCTCTCTGGGTATTTATCTTAGGCAAATTAATCCTAACTAAAGAAGATGGTCCTGAAGATACCATGGTGCCAAATATTATTTGCATTATGCTGGGTTCGTTGTTATAGATCTCAATTCCTAACCTTTGAGTTAAGAAAGTTGTGCATTTTATTAACTGCTCTAATTTTGTGCTTAACCTTTCTATATTAATTCTATCTCCTGTAATGGTTGAGCTCCCCCAGTATTTCAAATCAATAAGGCACAAATTCCTCTATATCCTATATCAAACGCACCATCCACTAAACTACAATTTCTTACCTTTTTTGTTCTGGAGGTGGCTGGGATTTGTTATCTTTCCTCTTTTTGGACTCCTTTTTGGAATCCTTTTTGGCCTCTACTTCAGAGGCTAGGGGGTTATTTGCAACTGGCTGTATGCCACCAAGTATCTCTTCCATTGTTTGACTTTGGAGATGTTGAGTTTTAAATTAAAACATAAAAAAAAAGATAAGGACAGTGAAAGAGAGAATGAAAGAAACAAGGTGTTGTTACGGAAGAAACAAAAGAAAACAAGGTAAAAATTAAACGCTAAACAATAAAACGATAACCGTAGATGCCAATGATTTGTTGGCAGAAGAAGAAAAGAAAATCAGAACCACAAAAAATAAATAAATCAAAAGAAGAAGAAGAAGACGGCAAGCCGAATGCCGTAATGTAACGAGATGGATCAAGAGAACTGTGACTTGAGTGGCAGCCATACAATGTAAAATACCAGCAATGTGTATAATAATTCATGATGATGTTTACCAGAGAGCTTACAAAACACTTCATTATTTTATAACACTCTGTTATGCAGTAGCATATGTAGAACAGAGTGTGAAATCTCGCTGTATAGAACGCAACTTCCAAAAAAATAAATCCATCGGTGCACGTCTATACCATATACTATATACTATACCAGTCTATACAGTTAGGAAACTTATTTCAGGTTAAAAAGGAACTTCAAATTCTGAAATAAGTTTGAAAGTTTGAAAGAAGTTTTTTTTTTAAATCATTTCAATTTGTATCTAACTCTGATCTTGTTACAGCAAAATAACTGGCATAACACAAATGAAATACATCGTGAAAATCTATAAGCATGCAAATCTCAGTACAAAAGGGATCTGATGTAGCCTAAAACATGGGCCATTCTTGATAAGGCATTTAGAAATTTAGGGTACAATAGCAGCTTCCTCAGGCTTTAAGGTACAATAGAAGCTTCCTCAGTCCAGCCAAGGTAGGGAGGTATATAAAATTGCTGCACACCGTTAGGTTGATGTGGAAGGAATCCCATGTTCTTGGTAGTCTGTTATCATGATGTAGAAGTGTAAGAAGTAAGCAGAATGAACATATTGGATTACAGAAATTAATGCTTTCTGCAAGTGCTCAGCCCACACAAAGAAGTCTTAAAGTGGGATGAGGATATGTCTTCAAAACTCTGACTTCGAAATCTTTTTCTTATGGGATTCTTCTGTAATTCTGTGTCTATTAAATACTAAACTGCAAAGAGATTTTATGAGCATTTAAGTTGATCTCCACGACTGAAGAACTCATAAAGCATTATTCCTATTGACAAAGAGCTCTTCTGCCTACAAACCCCATGCTGTACACAATGTCCTTGTGTAACTTCATTTTCTCTCCTACAAGTCCTACAAAGGATTTAGGGTGTCCTTCAATTATTGGTACGGATCTGAAGAAAAGGAAGACAGCTACTACATCTCATTTACATTTTGCATCTTCTTGTGATACAAGCAAAGGATTCAAATGTCTACATATTCTTAACTGATTGATTTTTTTTCCAGTTTTGAGTTTTTCTCCATCACTCTCAAATATACTTCTTGAACCAATTGCGGTACACAAATTATTTACAACAAGAGCATCAAAAATGTTCAGTTGTTGTACTCCCACAATTACTAAAATAGAAAAAAAAAGAGAAGAAGTTCTTAATCTGCATTTTTATATTGACTTAGCACATCCCATTCTTTATTTCAGTAGGTGAATTTATTCAACTGTTTCTTCTTTGGAAGAATTCTTTCACTTATGGTATTTTCAAAGCAGTTCAAGAATTAAAAGATGGACTTTGTTTTTGTTGGGTTACCTTGTTTTTAAAGACAAGAACTATATGCTATTTTCAATATAGTAAAAAAAAACATAAATTATGAGTATAGTTATGCATTATCCAAAGAAACCCAGCATTTTGAAAAGCAATGTTACCGAAATGACTGAGACACACCTGGTCCACCTTACCTGTTGCCATGAACATGTGATGCACAAAAGGCAAAACTGTAATGAAGTAAAGTAGGGTCAATCATTGCTCCATTTTCTGCTCTTTCAAGCAAATCACCGAGGTAGCAGAGATGCCTGTGACAGCCTCTGACTCCATTACGTGCACAGTATTCATCTAGGACAAAGACTTGGCCAGGGCTAAACCAGCCCTGTAGGTAAATAGAGAAAGTTTGTGTCAAATGTAGATTTTAAAAAAAGGCACCACCAGACCACAGTTTATGAAAATCAAATTAGGAATGGAAATGAAATATTTATGTTGAATACATTAATTAAAACAGGAATGCTTAGAAGTGATCCGACTTTGTACAACTACATTTTGGTTTGAAAAACCAACCTGTGCTTTTCTTGATGTCATAGCGTAAAGAACCCAACTTTAGTAGGTGCACCATGATACCCAACTGAAATATGGAACTTATGCTAGTTGCCTTATTTGCTTCTCTTGCCCCATCGCGCCATGGATGTCTATTTTTGTGGACAATTAAAATGTTGAGTCAGTGACTTATAAATAGAATATTACAACATTGATGTCTACCATCCAAAGGCAATCTTGACTTGATAGATCTACTGGAAGGATCTAAGTGACAAGTAAAAAAATCACCTCACCCAAACAATGCCAGAAGTTATAAACAGCAAAACATAAAGCATCTAGTATATATAAAATAAATACTGAGATGGATATTGCAGGGATGATTTGAAAAAGGACCCAAACCTTAAGGATCAATCACATATCTACTATATGTATACAACTGTGCTCTTAATCCCAAAGGTGATTTTTCCAGAGGCAGATGGATTTTTTGGTTTATCACTGTGCTGATAATGTACACATATTGAATTAGCTCCAAACGTTATCATGCTTAGAACAGAGCACTGAAATCAATTGGTTAAAATAATCTAGCATATTGCATTAGCTATGAAAGAAGAGATTTTCATATAAGAACTCCCCCCCATTCTAGAAATAAATTCTCTAGTATACAGCAACAGCTATGATACATATTTTGTTTTCTACAGATTAATGTGCTTGTGTGGAAATTGGGATAGCACTCCTGGTCCTAACACCATTCTTCATGTGTTTTGAGATCCAGTTCTATATAGAAGTCTAGGGTGACCATATTTTGATTTCCAAAAAAGAGGACGAGAAAAAAATAGTCTCTACTTATCTTGTACTTGTTC
>JAEANM010010266.1:0-15887 GCA_017656035.1 Myanophis thanlyinensis
ATAAATTGGTTAATAGTTTTTACTGCTGGTATTTTAAAAATTCAGGGACACTGGTATAGATCTATTTCAGGCTTTTTGGCCATCATCAGCCAGCCATACCCTTATGGGATTTGAATATTATATATATATAATTTTTGTCATTCACATTTCATTTTGTCCCTCCTTTGGAGTCTTGGTGTAACTCTTGCTCCACAGCAAATTGGCTACGGTGGGGTGTCTCGTGGCGAGCTGGCCCCAGTGAGTGTTTGTCCCAGACCCTTTGCTTCTCTTCAATGCCTGGTGTTTTGGGTGCTGCCTGGCTCACTCTTTCCTCTTGCTTCTCTAGGTAAAACTCTGGGTCATGGTGCTTTTGGCAAAGTGGTGGAAGCATCTGCTTTTGGCATAGATAAATCTTCAACCTGCAAAACAGTGGCTGTTAAAATGCTTAAAGGTACACTTCTCTCAGACTCCTCAACGGTTCCACCTGAAACCCAAAACCGGTTGTGTCGCTGGAGGTTTTAGAAACATTGCAGCTGAAAATAGAACAAGGAAGGATGGTGTTCCTTTTATTACTCTTCCTTCTCTCTTCCTTATGGTGACTTCAGAGTGGGAGGGGCACTATGGCCGAGGCCCTTTGGAGCCTCTTGTTACGTCCTGCATCCTGCCTGATTTGGTTGTATTGTTTTTCAGTGGATTTCATTTTTATTGCATTCTAAGCTTGGTTGTTTTCTTGCAGATTTTCATTACCCCCACTAGTTAACATCATCAGTGCTAGTCAGTTAGCCAACCTTAGAACTGATGAGGTTACCTAATTGGGTCATGAAATGTCTGTGAGAAAACAACCAAGCTCAGAGACCACCAGGGAGCCCTCAATTCAACCCTGAGCTACAAATACTCTCCTCTACTGGAATTTTTATTGCAGTATAAAACTACAAAGATAAAAAAAACTAACCCAAACTAAGAAAAAAACAAAAAGTGGAAGGAGAAAAAAGGAGGGAAGGAATTTCTTCTTCTTTCGGCTGTTCCCATTAGAGGTCGCCACAGCGAATCATCCAACATATAAAGAATAAAAAGATTTTCGAAGAAATGACTTCCTCCTTCGTCGAGACAAGTACAAAGCAATTTCAGTAGCTTATCACCTTCTCTCACTTTTATGCCAAAAATCTCTTCTTCCCAGGTTTTCAGTTGCTTTCTGTGGGGGGAAAATGTAGGAAACTAACAGCAGCCTTGCCACATTTTAAAAAGAATTTACAGCTGGGTTTTTGGAACCTGTGCAAGACTTTCTCATCCCAGCCCAACATGTGATGGCAGATGACATGATACCAGCTACCATAATGGCATCCACAGAGACCTTGGTTCAGGATTGATTTTATTGCTCTCAGCCAGGTGCTTGAGTCCATTTATGACTCTGAAATTTCTAGCTTTGAATTCCTGACCTGATGAAAGAGCACTTCCATGGATCCTTGTCAGGGATGTCCTGTACAGGTCAGTCTCCAGAAGGGCAACATGAAATACCTTGTTGAATTGGCTGTTAGGGATGACTATGGGTAGACCTTCTCTAGAAGGCCCATGAGGACTCTCTCTGCCCAAAGCACATGAGTGTGGGTCTGAGCTAATGGACAAGAACAGGTTCTGCATACACAAGATCCAAGTTTAGTTTTTGGCATGCCAGAAATTAGATCAGTCTTTCCCAACCTTGGCACCTTGAAGACCTGTAGACTTCAACTCCCAGAATTGGCTGGCTGGGGAATTCTGGGCATTGAAGTCCGTATGTCTTCAAGCTGCCAGATTTGAGAAATACTAGGTTAGATGCTTTAAATATGTTCAGTCAATCAGAGTTATTCCCTCATTTCCAACATACTCCATTAACATACAGAGAGATTCAGCAAATTGAGTGAAGCTGGAATATATAGGGTGTTTCAAAAAAAAAAAAAAAAAAGACCCAATTTTGAAACACTGCATTTATTGATTAGAGTGCATTACAATAATGGAACAAGGTGTAAAATGCTAATAAAATAACAAAGTTTCAATTAAAAATGCTCTATATGTCCTCCATCAGCAGCATGGACAACGTCAAGACAATAGCTAAACTCGTCCCACACTTTTCCCAAGGTAACTTCTTAGACTGAATTCACTGCTGCTGCTGTTTTTGAGCTCGTCTAGGTCACGAGGTAACGGTGGAACAAAAACATGTTCCTTCACGTATCCCCACAACAAGTCTCATGGGGACATATCTGGAGATCTTGGAGTATTTAAAGAAATCAGAAAGGAATTGTGTTAAGGATGAGGTGCACAAACCTTGCCAACATAAGCGGATTTATTTTCTTTCCAGTGACAAGATTTGAGCCATCTGGCATCAACTAATGACGTTTACATACCAGTTCTCCCTACAAATACTTAATGAATAAATACACCATTTAGCATATTAATTGCTTGAAATAGTAGGTTTCAAAATATATTGTGGATTTTTGTCTAACTGGATGAGGGATGGACTGATTTCTTTCATCACTGCAAAACCTTATTGTTGATTACATTTTGTTGTGAAGCCACAAACTTCTAGATGTTAGCTCAACTTTTGGTCAGTCATCTGCTTACCCTTATCGAATAGTCAATAACTAAGAAGCTGTCACAAAGAAGAGGGAGTCAAGCTATTCTTCAAAGCACCCTGAAGGCAGGACAAGAAGCAGCGGAGGAAACTTATCAAAGACAGGAGCAACCTAGAAATAAGGAGAAATTTCATGACAATCAGAACAATTAATGCCTTGCCTTCAGAAGTTGTGGAGGCTTTTAAGCAGAGTCCGAATAGCCATTTGTCTGGCATGGCATAGGGTTTCCTGCCTGAGCAGGGGGCTGGACTAGAAAACCTCCAAGGTCCCTTTCAACTCTGTTATTCTGTAGTCCTTTTATGTATGATCCAAATTTCTTTGAACATCCAACTTTCTTTCCAAGAGCATCAGGAATAGACACTCTTCTCTATTTAGTACTATTTTCAAGAGTCCTTCCCACATTTTTCTTTATTCTTTGGAATCACCCCACATGGAAGTACGCTGTGGAAAATGTCACCCTACAACTTGCCAAATATGTGACTTGTTGAGAAATGTTTCCAAGGAAAATAGTAGTTCTCAGCAGCTGTTGTCTCTAGCTCGTTCCTGGAAGTCTTTGGTATGAACAATCCGTATTGTGAGAAACTGAGCTATTGTGGGATTATGTTGCCAGAATTATTAAGTGTTAATATTTTAAATCCAAGAACAGGTGTATAATTGGTGCACTCCTCAGCTTGAGTTCAGCCTGCTTTTGGTCTAATTTCAAAGGCCATTTTCAAGTAAGCAATTTTCTCTACAAGTGAAAAAAGGAACAATTTGTTCAAGCTTCCTGCATGGAGAGAAGGAGCGAGACAAGGAGAAACATCTAAAGAGAAAAAGAGATAAAGAGGATGAGAGACAGAGATAAAGAAACGTGCCAGAAACCAAGGGAGTAAAACAGAATAACGAAGTTGGAAAGCACCTTGGAGGTCTTTTAGTACAGGAGACCCTATACCATTCCAGACAAATGGCTGTCCAATTTCTTCTTGAAAGCCTCCAGTGATGGAACACCCACAACTTCTGGAGACAAGCTATTTCACTGGTTAATTGTTCTCACTGTTAGGAAGTTTCTATTAATTCTAAGTGGCTTCTCTCCTTGATTAGTCTCCATCCATTGCATCTTCTCTTGCCTTCTGATGCTTTGGAGAATAGGTTGACCCCCTTTTCTTTGTGGCAACCCCTTGGATATTGAAAGACTGCTATCATGTCACCCCTAGACCTTTTCACTAGACTAGACATACACAGTTTCTGCAATTGCTCTTCATATGCTCTTCATATTTTGAAATGGGCTCTTTCCTTTGCTTAATTAAGTTCCACCCTTATGGCCGTATCTTGCTAGTAGACATACCCAGCTTCACTTCTTGAGTCTGCATTTAGCCTTTCAAAACCTTGGATGGAACCCAAAAATTCTTGTTGACGGTAGTACTGAACTGTAAACTTGAATGGAGAAGAAAGACAATTAATCATGTCAGTGTAATGCAACGAAGCAGATTTATTTCAAGAGTAAATGAAGAGAAGCCAAATTGTAGGGTAAACCATTATGGGACAGTATTAGCAATAATGAATAAAATTCAAGCAATGAATGAAGTTGGCGTCCCTTTCGGCCAAGAATGAATCTTAATCCACCTTGTGAATGGTTGATGATTCTGAGCTCCTGGAGAGACCTAGGCTGTCCTGGAGATCATCCTGATCTTCAAGACAGCCTCTAAAACCAAGTCTCTCCTTTGATCTGAATGTTTTGGGTATCTCCATCTATCCAGATTATTTCCAATGGTATGTAGACCTCTAGAGGACAAAACGTTTTTAGCTTTCAGAACTTCCATTGTTGACAAATGGTCAACATTCTACTGTGCTATCCTAGCAGGAAATTGGGAACAGAAAAGGTTTTTCAAAACAGCTCAACTTCTCCTTGAAGATAAGAACCTTTGAGAAGATCAAGGCAGGAAATTGTGCCTTATCTGATGAGAAGTAATACACAGAGACCCTAAAAGAGATCAGGGTGTACTTTGTTTTTTCCCATGGCGGAGTTTGCTTCCCTTTCAAACATAAACAGGATTCAACTCTCCCCATTGTTGATATCCTGTGGTGTAAAGATGCTTGTGTCCCCTTTCTCAAGCAGAGTGTGCAACAACCAATGAGTGCAAGGCTCTGATGTCGGAATTGAAGATCCTGATCCACATTGGACATCATCTAAATGTGGTCAACCTCCTGGGGGCTTGTACCAAGCCTGGAGGTGAGTGTTAACTGATTCCTTGGTTCTGTAACTTAAGACAAAACCCCAAACTTTCGTATTATTTTTTTATTTATTTTTATTTCTATCCTGCCTTTATTATTTTTTACAAATAACTCAAGGGAATGAACATATCCAAAGCACCTTCCTCCTACAATTGTCCCCACAACTGTGAGGGGAGTTGGGCTGAGAATGAGAATCATAATAGAACTGGAAAGGATCTTGGAGGTCTTCTAGTCCATCCCCCTGCTCAAGCAGGAGATCCTATACCATTTCAGACAAGTGGCTGTCCAGTCTCTTCTTAAAAACCTCCAGTGATGGAGCAGCCACAATTTCTGGAGGCAAATTGTTCCAGTGGTTAATTGTCCTCACTGTTAAGAAGTTTCTACTGAATTCCAGGTTGCTTCTCTCCTTGATTAGTTTCCATCCATTGTTTCTGCCCTCTGTTGCTTTGGAAAATAAGTTGACCCCCCTCTTTTTTATGGTAGCCCCTCAAATACTGGAATACTGCTATCCTGTCTGTCCCACCCCCCAGTCCTTCTTTTCTCTAGACTAGCCAAACCCAAATCCTGCAACTGTTCTTCATCACCCAGCCAGTTTCAGTGACTAAGGTAGGACTTAGAAATCAGTCCACAAACCTGCACTGAAAGGAGGATTCTCCCTATAGGTGGTTAATTAAATTAATTAAGGTGATGTGTGACCACCTCCAACAACACCAGAAAGGTTTCCTGCATGTAATACAGGGCAGGGAAGCAATTTGCTGCCATCCAGTTGTTATGGACTACACTCCCACAGCAAATTAAAATTCCCTAAGTTATAGAAAGTAGAAGATGGCCTTTCAATGCAAAAGTCAGAAGCCTGAATATTTTTTTTTTCTGATGGATCTTTCTTATAGCAATAGCACTTAGACTTATATACTGTTCCATAGTGCTTCACAGCACTCTCTGAGTTGTTTACAAATGTCGGTATCTTGCCCCCAATAATCTGAATCCTTATTTTACTGACCTTGGAAGGACAGAAGGCTATGTCAACAATGAGCCAGTCAATGTTAGATTGAACTGTTAGAATTGCAGTTTGCCTACAATGCTACATTCTAACAATTGTACCACCACGTTCACACACACACACACCACAAATTCATAAAATCCTGTGTGTGTGTGTGTATGTGTATATATACCTTGATATATGTCTGGATTCACACAGGATTTTGCCCAGTTCACACAGATTGGCTGCTGCATTTTCTGTACTGGAAAGCAAAACTGTATCTAGGATTAAAATACTTCGTTCAGGATCCCCTCAAATAAGCTGAAGTTGAAAGATTTAGTAGCACTAAGTAACTGCAAGTATTTTAAGGCAAGCATATTTTCCCTGTTACACACACACATCAACCTTTCTGTCAGAGAATCTCAAGCAGAACACGACACCATAAAAATGCAGCGCCTGCTGTTTATAAAGCATTCATAAAGTATTTATGAGGCCTATTGTACCTGAATGAATATATCTCACAATGCAGCCAAGATCCTACCGAGTAAGTATTGCTGCAGAGAAAGAGGCAGAGGACAATTGAATTCTATACAGCAGATTCTTTTAATCGCAATGTCTTTAAATACATAGCAAATTTCACAAATAGACTGAACTGGGATCCCCACAGTTAGACTAGAATGGAGGTGTGTAATAATAAATCTTTCTTTTTCTTCCCAAGATGATTTCCCTGTTTGAAAACGATAAGAATTAAGACAACTGTGGCAGGCAATGGCATTGTGGTGGAAGTAAGCAGAATTGTCCCAAGCTGGGGGCTGACTTGCTTTTCCAACAGTTTTTTTTTCCTTTGGGAGGGGGAGTTCCTCTAATTAATCTCTATCAAGAAAAGGAGTCATGGAATGCAAGTATATTGTATGCAGAGCTATAATTGAGTCCTTTGTCCTTCGCAAAGCTGGTAACTCTAGAAGAGAAGAAAGGTAGGGCATCGGACATAGAATCATAGGATTGGAAGGGACTTCGGAGATCTTCTAGCCCAACCCACTGCTCAAGCAGGAGATCCTATAACATTCCTCACAAACCACATCTGTCCAGCCTCTTCTTAAAGACCTCCAGGGATGGAGCACCCACCACTTCTGGAGGCAAGATGTTCCACTGGTTAATTGCTCTCACCGTAAGGAAATTTCTCCTTCATTCTAGTTTGGCTTTCTCTTTAATGATCTTCTATCCATTGTTTCTTGTCCTGATCTCAGGTATTTTGGAGAATACTCAATCCCCTCTTCTCTGTGATGGTACTGGAAAACATCATGTCATCATCCCTAATCCTTCTCTTTCATCATAGGGTTTAGCCTCCAGACCCCTGTTCAGCTTAGTCGCTTTTCTCTGCACACCAAGATATGATCAGATATGGGACCAAGATGCTTTATTTTGAGAAACCTCAGCTGAAATTCTTGGTTTTTTTTTTTTCCAAAATCTTGTTTTCTCCTTCCTGCCATCACAAACAAGAATCCTTGGGGTAATCCCAAAATCTCTGCAGGATATTTTTAATTAAAGTCATGATGTTGGTCTCACTGGTTTAGATTTAGAATGGAGGAAAATTACTTTAATGTTCATGCAAAACAATTAGAAAAACAGGGGAATAAAGAAAGCAGTAGCTATCATGGATTTTGTCTGGCCAAAATAGGAGAAAGTAAGCACCAAAAATTAGTATTAAATGCAGTTCTAGTAAAATCACTACATTAGGAAACAGCTGGCACTGAGTTTTATGTAAGTTACATTCTAAAAGCAAAATAGGGTGAATGCAAGGGAGGAAATAGAGTAAACCAAAGAAATAAGAATCAAAAGATGAGCTACTTAAGGTAAGCAGGTTTTTTTCCATGCCTTGGGCTGCACTTGGCTTATGCAATGCAAGATACATTCTGCAATAGTCAATAGGAAAGGAACATAAACTAGATTTGACGGTTATGTGGAAATGATTCTCCGGGTATGCATTTAATCATTTCCTTCCCATCACATTTTAAATTCCAATTTGGCTACAGACTTTGCAGGTTCAGGGTTCATGTGCAGCCTTAGGGCTCAGGCAGGATGTCCATGATAATGGACAACTTGCTAATGGCAAGAAACAAAAATAATCACATGATTTAAGGAAGTTGAATTTTTTTTCTCCTGTAAGAAGAAAACTAAGAAGAAACTTTGTCACAGGTGGGCTGTTATAAAGGTGGGCTGTTAGCAGTCTTCCAGTATTTGAGAGGCTGCCACAAAGAAGAGGGGGTCAAATTATTTTCCAAAGCACCAGAAGGCAGGACAAGAAACTATGGATGGAACTAATCAAGGAGAGAAGCAACTAGGAATTAAAAGTGAGGAGAATTAACCAGTGGAAGGGTTTGCCTTCAGACGTTGTAACTGTTCCATCACTGGAGACTTTTAAGAGCTTGGACAGCCACTTGTCTCAATTGTATGGGGTCTCCTAATTGAGCAGGGGGTTGGATTAGAAGACCTCCAGTCCCTTCCAGCTCTATTATGATCGATCCATTCCCACACAACTACAGCATCTCCAGACCCCCCTTTGAAATATTGATTGGATGATATAGATAGGACAGGGAAAAAAAACAATTTGCTGGGATTCGGGCATTATATGAATTTAGTAACTAAATAGTTAACTCTGCAATTGAACTTAATCATTTTGAAGAGATGGATATGATGACCATGTTCCTTTGTTGGCAACCATATGGATAGGATTTGCCATCAACCTCTTTTGGACCTCCTAATCTAAGCTACACAGGAGGACTTCCTGGCAGTCTCCTGGCAGGATTTCCTGGCTGTCACATGCTGTCATTTCTTTAACTTTCATATAGTTAATGACAACTATAATTTGAGGATTGAATTTGATATACAAGTAGAGCTTAAGGCATCAGGCTGGAAACCTGGAGACTGTGCATTTTTTCCTGTCTTAGATATAAAGTCAGTTGGGTGACATTGCTCCAGTCATTTTTTCTCAACCCTAAGAAGGAGACACCACCTCTGAAAACGTGGCAAGAAAATTCAGGGTCTAGTCCAAGCAGTCACTAGGAATCAAGACTGACTTGAAAACACCCAAAAGGGACATTTAAGTCTTGGCACAGGGATGGGAAGGGTCTCAGCCCTGATGACCCCATTCTAGAAGTTCCTTTTACCATTAGACTAGAGGGGACCCACCACTTTGCTTGCTTTCTGTAAAGCGGAAAAACCATTTTCCTCAAAAAGGATTTTGGGGCAGATGGTAAACCTGAGTTGCCTTTGTAACTCTAGTTGCATTTGATTTGATTTGATTTATTATGTAAACCACCCTGAGTCATGATGTTCCAAGGCAGTACAGAAATAAATAAATGAAAGAATGAATACATGTTAGCTTTGATCTTGGCATCACCAAGGGGGTTTATTGGATCTCTGCTTACCACTGTTGTAAAAGCAAATTCTTGTCAATATGAGAGGGAGGGGAGAGGAGGAGAGGAGAGGAGAGAAATTATATTTATATCTCAGTTGCTTCCCAAGAGTTCAGCATGCTCCTTTCCACCTCCATCCATTTTACTTTCATCATGTTCCTACATAATAAATTAAGCTGTGCCTAGCCCAAAGTCAGATTGAGTTTAACCAAGTTGCCCAAGTCCAGGATGGACAACATTTTTAATACTGTGATAAGTCAAGAGCAATTAAAAAGGGAACTAAAATGAAAACAAAAATGGATTCTATTCATTTGATATCATTCTCTCCATATTTAATTAATTGCTCCTTCCATCACAAACAAGCAAAGAACCTAACAACAACTGAAGGTTGGGCTGGATTGGGGTGTTTGGGAGCAGATTTCCTCTTCCGCAATGGCATCTGAGGGAGGAGGTTCAGCATCATCACACCTTCATCCTTGAAGCTTGGTTGTTGTCTTGCAGATGTTTCATTACCCTAAGTGAGTAATATCTTCAGTGCTAGTAAGGAAGGGGATTTGCACTGAGGATACTACCTAATTTGGGAAACGAAATGTCCACAACAAAATAGCTAAGCTCAGAAAGCACCAAAGATCTCACAATTTCTTCTCCTCCTTTTCCTTCCTCTCCTTCTCCTCCATTCTGCAAACTCCGCTCCCTTCTAGCATGGATGATGATACCTACTTAGGGTAATGAAACACCTGCAAGAAAACAATCAAGCTCTAGAGAGCACCAAGGAGCCCTCATTTCAACCTGAGCTATAAAAATTCAGCGTTGTGCCATTGCAATGCAAGCACCAATCCTTCTGTCTGTGTGTTGTGATGCTGCAGGTGTGCCCCAAGAGGCAGAGCTTGTTCTTTCCGACCATTTCATTGACCACCTCATTTCAAGAACCCCTGGTCCTGAACCCGTGCCTCTTTTCTTCATAACATTCCATTGTGTTGCTTCTTCAGATTTACCCAGCGTGGTTTAATGTGGGAAAGTCAGCAACCATAAGTCCCTAATGGCTAGAGCTAAACAGCTCTGCTATCTGGGCCAAGCTCTGACGTTAGTCTCTTGATTAATGGAAACAGGGATGTCTTTGATGGCAACTAATGGTGCTAATTAATCAGATAACTGCTGTTCTTGGGGCAAGGAAGCATGTTCAGAAGGATGGAGAGACAAACTGGAGGACCTTTGATTGCTAGCAGGGATAGCAGGGAGGGGTGTAACATCTGCACAAACACCCATCAGCAAAAGTAAAAGCTGTTGTCTGTCCCGTTCAACAGAAAAGATGGCCAGTAGCCAGTATTCCTTTCTCACTGCCTGGCCCCAGTTTTCTGACCCTGCATTCATTCATTCTTTTATCCCTTGCCCATTTTCTTCTGTGTTTGCAAGAAAGATGTTTACTTGCTTTTGCTTATGCCTAGAATGTTCCCACGTGCTGCTCTCGTTTTATAAAATTTGTTTTGATCCTGTCTGCAGGTCCTCTGATGGTCATTGTAGAATATTGCAAGTATGGAAACCTCTCTAATTACCTGCGGGGGAAACGAGGTGATTTCATTGTATGCAAGGTAAGATCTGCGCCCCACTTTGTTCATCCTTTAAAAACTTCAAACGGAAAGAGGTTTCATTTCTGGTCCCAGTGAGGATTGGGGTTGAGAAAATTGATTTATTTGTAAAAGCTTTTGGCTGACATCTTACCGCAAGGTAACTCTGGGTGGCTCACAATCATCAAAGATAAAAACTACAGGTAGTCCTCGACAACAGTTCATTTAGTGACTGTTCGAAGTAACAATGGCACTGAAGAATGACTCGTGACCATTTTTCACACTTATGACCATTGCGGCATCCCCTGGTCATGTGATTTACATTCAGGTGCTTGACAAGTGACTCATATTTATGACGGTGGCAGTGTCCCGGGATACTGTGAGCCCCTTTTGGGACTTTCTGACAATCAAAGTCAATGGGGAAACTAGATTCACTTAACGGCCGTGTTACTAATTTAAGAATTGCAATGATTCACTTAACAAAGGTAATGACAAAAATGGGGCAAAACTCACTTAGCAAATTTCTCACTTAACAACATATGTTTTGGGCTCAATTGTGGTGTAAGTTGAGGATTTCCCTCTATATGAACTAAAACCATAAATAAGTACCAAAAGTCAAACACTACAGCGCAATTAAAAGATGAGTTTCAATTGGGAAAAAGTGACAATCCTGGACCAAGCCAAGTCCAAAAATGCCAAGGAATTTCTAGAAGTCTGGCACTCTGACAAACCAGCCATCAGCAGACATACAGACATTAAGAACATCTACAAACTGTGCAAAAGAGATAATCAACCAACCTAAAAGGGCAGAAAGACTCCAGCACTTCTCCACCAGTAATTAGAACTCAGATCAGCATAGAATAACTCCAAGGTCAACTTCAGACCAACAATCAAGTAAGCAACACCCCAGTCACACCAAGGGCCCTACAAAGGGAGAGAAGGCCCTTCTACTAGAATCCAGCAGCTGGAATAATTGGGCAGACCAGGTGGGTGGTGGGCTAATAAGTAGCCCCTGGACCCATGCTAGGAAGGGCTTTAGAGGTGATCACCAACACCTTGAATTGCAGACTGGCAACCAATGCATCTCGCGGAACACTGGTATTGCCTGGGCCAAATTTCACCATGTACGTCATTTCTTAGACAGTAGGAAGAGTTTTATTCACAATAGAAAATTAATCCTTTTTTGGATTTTGCACTCAAGCCTAATTAAGTTGTAGCTAACAAATGAAAACATTCCTATCAACTAAAATGGATAGTGCAGAGGTGAAATTCACCAGTTCTATAGAACCACTTATTGGAAGAAAGCTCTTTTTGTTTTGCTTTTCCCCCACTTTGCAGGGTTAATCCTGTAAATAAGGCAATTGTTTTAGCCTAATCTTTATTACCTTGCTCACAGAAACTGCGTCTCCCCTTATTACATTGTAACTTTGGTGAAGTTTAATACTGTGCTTGGTGATGTTTAATCCTGTGGCCACGTCCAATGAACCGGTAGTAAAAAAAAATGAATTTCACCACTGGGATAGTGTAGTTTCAAGACAGGGTAATGTGGTACTAGCTTGATTTATGAGCAAACCATGATTCACTTAAATGAAGGTAGCATGTTACACAAAAACAGCCACTCTCTTTTGTAAACACAAGTCACCTGCTTAGCATGTTTGAACCTGGCCCAAGAGTAATAACAGGCTTCTTTAAGAGGTCTTTTCCTTCTTTCCCTAGCCACCAGAAAATTCAGACTGCTCAGAGAAAGGATTGAAGGACTCCATCAGTGACTTAACCGAGCTGATTAAGAGGCGTCTTGAAAGCGTGGCCAGCACGGGTAGCTCGGCCAGTTCTGGATTCATTGAAGACAAGAGTTACACAGATTCTGATTCAGAAGAAGAAGGTCAGTGAACACCCACCGGCTCATCGGACATAGAATAATGGAGTGGGAAGGGATCTTGGAGGTCCAACCCCCTGCTGGAGCAGGAGACCTTATACAATTTCAGACTGGGGCAGTCTCTCTTTTTTAATGTTGATGGGGCACCTACAACTTCTGGAGTCAAGCCCTTCCACTGGTTAATCGTCCTTACTGTTAGGAAGCTTCTCCTTAGTTCTAGGTTGCTTCTCTCTTTGATTAGTTTCCATCTATTGTTTCTTGTTTTGCCTTCTGATGCTTTGGAAAATAGTTTTGACTCCCCTCGTCTTTCTAGGAGCCCCTCAAATATTGGAAGATTGCTATTTTGTCAACTCCTAGTCCATCCTTTCATTAGATTAGCCATATTCAATTCTTGTAACTGTTGTTCATATGTTTTAGCCTCCAGCCCCCTAATCATCTTTGTTGCTCTTCTCTGCATTCTTTCCCATTTCCAGAAAGTTATCCCAATTTCTTATCTCTGTGGATTTCCAATTTTGGAGATCTGTCCTCTTCTGGTCTATACCACGTTTACTCCATCTGCAAATGTGTGGGGAGTTTAGGGAAAATTAAAAGCTCCACTTCCTCTTAGCAAGGTTCTTAGCAAAGATCTGATTTTGTGGCTTTCGGTCTTGCTACATTAGCCTGTTTGTGGACATATACAATCATAGGGCTGGAAGGAACCTCCACTGCACAGGTGAGTCTCCACTGCAAAAATATCCCTTTGTGCCTCTGGCTCAGAATCAACCCTCACTTTCTCCTAGATGCTGAAGATCTTTATAAGCGACCTCTGACTTTGGAGGACCTGATTTGCTACAGCTTCCAAGTAGCTAAAGGAATGGAGTTCCTGGCCTCAAGAAAAGTAAGTCTTGTTGCAAGAGGTGTCAAAAATTATGGCTCGGTTCACATAACAAGTTAGCGTTTCCTGAAGGTCACAAAATTCCAGATGTATGGATATCAACTCTCAGAATTCCAAGCAACAGGAATGCTGATTAGGAAAACTGGAGCATTGAAGTCTATCATCTTGAAAGATGCCAAGTTGAGAAACTGTGCCAGACTAAACTAAAATGGGTTGGGACCTCATCTCAGTCATTACATATTGGGATATTACATATCAATCCAGCCAATCATCATCCAGAACCAGTTTTTCTAGAGCTTTATCATTGTGAGTAATCTTTTTTAATGCCATCCAACATTTCAACAAAGCAGCCGTAGAATTGATCGAGTTCTATTCTTTAAATTCAGACAAGAACTAATAAATATATTATAAACGTATTTGGATAACCATCAGCTGGATATAATGGAATGAGATTCAGAAGTTGTGATAACAGTTTAATTGGCAAAATACAATCCTGTTTTATATGGAGGTTTCAAAGGAGCCCTTGAAAGTATTTGTTCAGAAAGGGGTTCCAAAATTAAGGAAGTGCTTAAAATTACACAAAAAATAACACCCAAATGTAGCTAGACTTGATCCTAACCAACTTGTACCAGAGTATCCAACCCATTAAGAGTCAAGGTGTTCCACAATGATTAAACCTGGAATGGTTCATACACACAGCACATGATATTCCATAAACCCAGAGTCAAAATTTTCCTGATGGTCCTCTAAAAGTTCTCTGAAATGTCATAAGAGACTGGAGAACTTTAAACAAACAGGGACATCCAGAGAGGTGAAGGCTAAAAGGTCTAGATGATGTCCACAAGCATGGGATCCCAGCATATGTCGTTTTATCTGTGGCACCCATGAAAAATGACCAGGGCTCCAATTGAACAGTCAGAGACATCCCTCTTCGGGTTTTTCAGAAAACCATCCCCTACAGAAAATCTCCTTCATAATAGATGAAAGTATTCCCCCCCCCCCACCCCCCACATGATTTCCTTGTGTTTCTTTCTTCATTCCAGTGCATTCATAGAGATTTGGCGGCCAGGAACATTCTTCTTTCTCAAAACAATGTGGTCAAGATTTGTGATTTTGGATTGGCCAGAGATATATACAAAGATCCTGACTATGTGCGGAAAGGAGATGTAAGTATGGGGCTGGGTGCCGTGAGACCCTTTTCCCAGTTGGGCCCTTTAGGTGGTAGAATGTGGTCTGCGTTCCCAGGAGGGAGGGGCTGATTTCCGTGGAGCAAAGAGGCAGAGGAGCTTGGAAAGTTTGATCAGCAGGAAGAGGTCAGTTCCAGAGTATATCTGTAGTTATGCAGATAGTTGCTTTAGTCTGGCAAGATTCTGTCTGTAGGTGGAAAACAATAAGGGAAACTACTCAGAAATAACTCTGTGTGTTGTTCTTGATTCTTGGGCCCTGATATCTGACCTCCTTTGACTGCATTAATCACAAATGTTATTCATCCCTGCTCCTCACCTCCCCCCCCCCCCATGATATTGAATAGGATACACATGCTTTGATCAATGTATTTAATATCTGATTAAAATTGGTAACACAACTAGGCTTCTAACACAACTAACCATCTAAAATGGCACAATGTGCATTCCAGCATTGCAGCACAAGTTCCACCTTTTTCTACTTCCATCACAATGTCACAAGCAATTACGAAAGGGGTTTGCACTGTAGCACACAATGGACACTGGCCCAACCATCCATCTTAGATACATTCAGCAACCTTGTACTTCTTTTCTTTCCCAGGCCAGGCTGCCCCTGAAATGGATGGCTCCAGAAGCAATTTTTGACAAAATCTACACAACTCAGAGTGATGTCTGGTCCTTCGGTGTGCTGCTTTGGGAAATATTTTCCCTAGGTAAGATTGTTTTTCTTGCTTGGATTTTAAGAAGAAATACTTGCACTTACATCATAAAAGAATATCAGAGTGGGACATTTACTACTGGAAATTAACCAAACTAAACCACGAATGAAAGCAAATATACAGTATGTGTCCCAGGATAATGTTGCAGGATCCAATCTGGGTCAGTCAATGGGACCAGAAGTTTAGTCTTCTGAGCTTTCAGACTCATGCTGGAGCCCATTCTCAGGGAACTTCTCTCTAGCAGAATATGTGCTCTGAACATATACGATATACTATGCATAGTATTTATGTGATGGGTGGTTGTGTGTGGCTTTTTACTTGTTGATTGGGGTATTGATGGCCGATTATTAAGTCGTTGGCTCTTGTTTCCTTGTGCTGTCAAGTCCTCGGCTCATAGAATAACCATAGGGTTAATTAATTTTAAACTTAAATTTTAAATTTTATATAATTCTGTTTTAAAGTTTTGGGGTTTGTTCTT
>JAEANM010010268.1:0-15886 GCA_017656035.1 Myanophis thanlyinensis
TGGATTAAATTTAAATTAAAACCCCAAGGTATCAGGCCAGGCCGGCTCGTTGAAATAAATGGGTCTTCAGGGCATGTGGAAAACACTGGAGATCCGTTATAATATGGATCTCCAGAGGGAGTTCATTCCACAGAGCAGGTGCTGCCATAGAGAAGGCCCGTACCCTCGGGGCTGTCAGACGACACCAAAGCCACAGATGATCTCCCCCAGCGGCTTCATATAGATGTTAAACAGGAGGGGGCGAGAGAACCGACGCCTGAGGTACCCCACATATTAGGGGCCTCGGGGTCGATCTCTGCCCCCCTGCCAGCACAAATTGCGAGTGGCTGGAGAGGAAGGAGGAGAACCACCTTAACACGGTACCTCCCACTCCCAACCCCCCCAGCTGCCGCAATAAGATACTGTGGTTGACAGTATCAAAAGCTGCTGAGAGATCTAATAGAACTAGGACAGAGGAACAACCCCTGTCCCGTGCCCTCCAGAGATCATCCACCAACGTGACCAAAGCCGTCTCGGTGCTAAAACTGGGTTTGGAGCCCGATTGGAGTGGATCCAGATATAATGTATCATCCAGATGCTGGGGAAGCTGACGTGCCACCATGGTGTCAACAGCCTTCGCTAAGAAGGGAAGGTTGGAGACCGGCTGATAATTAGACAATAGGGCTGGGTGCAGGGAAGGCTTCTTGAGGAGGGGCCTCACCACCGCCCCTTTCAGGGTGGGAGGTAAATACCCCTCTCAAAGAAGCATTAATAACCCCCTGGAACCAACCCTGCATCACCTCCCGGGTGGCTAAAACCAACCAGGAGGAGCATGGATCTAAAAGACAAGTGGTGGCATTTAGGCCACCCAGCAATGTGTCCACTTCATCTAGGGTCACAGGATCAAACTCAGCCCAGATAATCTCATCCAAGACTGGCCCCTCTTCCCCATCCAGACCAGCCCAGTCGGAGTCCAGCCTTTCCCGGATCTGAGCGATTTTATCCTGCAAAAAAACAAGAAAAGTCCTCGGCCCGTCCCTGTAAGGGATCTTCCCGCTCCCTAACCTCAAGAAGGGAGCGGGTCACCCTAAAAAGGGCGGCTGGGCAGTTTTCTGCGGATGCAATAAGGGCGGTGAAATAAGAATGCTTTGTTGTCCTTATCGCCACTAAATACGTCCAAATGTAGGATTGTAGAAGTGTTCGGTCAGATTCGGAATGGCTAGACCTCCAACTACTCTCTAGGCATCTTTTCCAGCGTTTCATCTCCCTAAGCTCTCCTGAAAACCAGGGAGCCAGATGGGATCGATGCCGGGCCAGAGGCCACAAGGGCACGACCCAATCAAGGGCTCCAGCAGCCACCCTATCCCAGGTGGCTACCAGGTCCCCCACAGGGTCGTGCGTGTGTGCCTCGGGAAATGGCCCAAGCTCCGTCAGGAAGCCCTCCGGGTCCATCAGGCACCTGGGGCGGAACCATTTTACCAGTCCCACCTCCCTGCGATGGGGGGCGTGGAACGGAAGTCTAGTCTAAGGAGCAAGTGATCTGACCATGACAGGGGTTCAATAAAAACATCCCCTAACCCCAGATCACTCTGCCACTGTTCCGAGATAAAAACCAGATCCAAAATGTGACCCCCAGCATGAGTGGGATCCTGAATTACTTGGGTCAGGCTCATGGCTGTCATGGAAGCCATGAACTCCTGAACCACCCCAGAGGTCATGCCGGCAGACGGAAGATTAAAATCCCCCATAACCATGAGTCTGGGGGTCTCCACCACCAAACCGGCTATAATATCGAGGAGCTCAGGCAGGGCTGATGTCACATGGCAGGGAGCCAGGTATGTGAGCAGTAGGCCCATCTGAACCCTGGAACCCCACGTCCCACAAAGGGACTCACATCCGAATATCTGCGAAACAGTGACTTCCCTAGGACATAGATCCCCCTTAATAACAACAGCAACCCCACCACCCCTTCCCTGGGCCCTCGGCTGATGAAAAACTCGAAACCCAGGTGGGCACAATTCAACCAGAGGGACACCCCCCTCCGGGCCCACCCAGGTCTCAGTAATACCAGCCAGGTCTGCTGTCCCGTCTTGAATTAATTCGTGAATGAGGGGAGCCTTGTTTACAATGGACCTGGCATTACACAACATCAGCCGAAGGTCTCAGGACCGAGAACACAAACTACTCGGGGAACAGGAAGTAATTTGGGGGTCGGAGCATGCCACCGTACGTAACCAATGGGGGCGTGTTCCCCGAACCTGATATGGCCCCCTATATCCTCCACAGTTGCCCCTCCCGCAGACCGTGCTAATAAATTGCATCTCATCCTTGGGATCCTGAACCACCCCGAAGTGCCCAACCCTCGGCCTGGCCTCAACCTCGGACAGGAGAACCCCCAACCCCCATCCTGACAACTCCCTCCCTAACCCTGGTAAAAAAATATTAAAAAATGGCCTGATGAATAAGGGATATAACTAAGGGATATAAATAAGGGATATAACTAAGTTCATTATCCCTAGAGTCTCTGCGCCAGCGCGAACGTTCTTCAGTTCGGTCAGCCGCGTTATGGTGACATCACCACCGTTGAGAGTTCTGAGGGCTCGGCTAGCGCCCAGTTGCCAGAAAAGAGTCACAAGTTCAATTGGTGCCAGTTAATTGAGGGCCATAACCCAGCATTTCTCGGCCACGAAGACAAGCCAACCAGGGACCAAGTAAATGAGGCCACTGAGAATGCCAGGGCCTGATGGGTAGACAGGGCCGCTGAAGATGGCACTTCATTTGCAATATTTTCACAATCAATGCCTCCATCGCATAGTACATATGTACATATGTACATTGTACATAGTACATAGTTCAGAATTAAAGTTGATTTCTATATGAAAGTATAGTCTGTAGAATTTGAATACTACTTTAATATTTTTTCTATTTTCTCAAACTTTCTTATAAATATAGGGAATATAATTTATTATTATAACAACTACATTTATAAATACCTCTTTTAGTGTTTCTTTGTGTATGTACAGGAGAGAAAGTATAAATGCATCCTACCTTTCTCCCATTAATTATATTTGATAAAAGAATAAGAAAAGATAACAATTTAAGAGAATGTGTTCAATTTCACAGGATTATGTCAGGTGTGGTATTGCCTTGAAAGGTAGAATATGTTTCAACCTCAGAAATAACCATTTTGATGTTTTGAGCATATTAAATACATGAATTAATTATTTTACCTATTTAATTTAAGTATACTATACTATAACTAAAAACTACAGTAAAATAATATTTAGTGTTAATACTTCAATATACATAAACATTCTGTGTATGCTTATTCCCATGCACATTCTCAGTCAATTGTAAGTTTCTCAGATGGACACTGAAGATAAATTGAAAGTTGTCTTTTTTATACTCCATGCACACACAATCAGCATAAGAAATAAGCAAAAGTGTCACCTTTAGTTTTGTATGCAGCCTTTAGAAGTACCTGTGCAGAATTTTATAGCTGTCAGAGGAGATAGAAATGGCCATCTAGTTTTAACCAGATACTTCATCTTGATCTAAAAGTAGAATAACATTTATTTATTCTGAGTTCATAAACATTACAAATTTTACAAATTTCTACAAATGTTAAATTGTAATTCTGTGATGTAGCACGTCAAATATTCAACAGGCAGAATTTGATCTTCTTTTCAACAAGATAAAGAGGATATGATAAAACAAATATGCACCATTCACATTTTGTAATCTATTATGTAATCTAAATAAACATGAGTATTTTGTACATGAAATAAGTTCATAATCTCAAACATTTCAAATTGGAATCAAGTGCATCAGATCAAGTTAAGAACACTGAAAGAAATTTCTAAGAAGTCCAGAATACCATCACATGGCCTATAGGTAGCTCTTGCCACTATTAAAGTCAAAGAGCATGACCCTCTCATCAGAAAGAAGCTACACAAGCTACATGTTTAAGTCCCAGAAGGAAATCTTTACTGTCCAGAAAGAACACCAGGAGAAGAGTAAGTCTTGCTCATGAACACCTAGACAATGGGCTTTGGACAAGCAACACAAATACAATTTGTCAATACCAATTGTAAAGCATAATGGTGAAACTATTATGATTTCAGGCTGCTTTGCTGCATCATCCTGGGGAGCTCACCACTATAGATTTCACTAGGAATACTTCATTATACCAAAAGGTGCTTGGTGATAGTGTGAGACCATTTTTCAGAAAACTGAAACTCAACTAAGAATGGATTTTGCAACATGATAATGACCTTCAACTTTTCAGTAAATTTACAACTGTGTTTCCCCAAAAATAAGACCCAACCAGAAAATAAACCCTATCATGATTTTAAAGAATGTTCCTAATGTAAGCCCTACCCCAAAATAAGCCCCAGTTAAAATCATCATCAATCCTGAGGAGGGGCCAGCAAAGGCAGTGAGCATGTGGGGCTCATGGTGTCTGGCAGCAGGTATAGCCCACCAGCCAGGTGAGTTGATTACTGTCCAAGCAGCAGTTCGA
Organism: Myanophis thanlyinensis; assembly: GCA_017656035.1. Taxonomy (NCBI): domain Eukaryota; kingdom Metazoa; phylum Chordata; class Lepidosauria; order Squamata; family Homalopsidae; genus Myanophis; species Myanophis thanlyinensis. The sequence goes on from JAEANM010010268.1 coordinate 4,502, forward strand.
GACAGAGGTGTGGGGAAGGCATGGGATCCAGATGCACTTCCACCTGCCCCACTGTGGCCACAGGCAAGCAAAGAGACTACATCTCTGCCTCCACCTGCTTGGACAGGTAATCAACTCACTGCTGCATGGACTGTGCAGCCCTAGAGTGTGCCAGCCAAGGGGCCATCAGGCTGTGACTGCTACCACTTCCTATGTTGGCCACACCACTCCCCAGGACTGATGACGGAGACCGTCGTCCCCTGCGTACACACTGCCTCTTGTGCACACACCAATGAGTGGGGCGCCAGCCTAGGCTGATTACCCTGATACCATGTTTCCTTGAAAATAAGCTCTAATATGTCTTAGAGCAAAAGAAAAAAGTAAGACCCTGTTTTATTTTTGGGGAAACGCAGTAAATAATGATTAAAAAATTGGGTTCTGTAATGGTCAAATCAAAGCGCAGATCAGTCAACTTTTCAAGTTTTGTTCAATTACATTACATTTATGCATATCAAAAATAAAATTTTGTTGTATTCACGTCTTAAAAAATTAGAAAAAACTTTACATGGCATGTACTTACTTTTTCACATCCCTAATCTCTCAGGAATTGTCTTCATCACTTCCTTTGAAAATCTGAATCTGTGCAAGAAACTAGCCTTTTGATTATAATATCTGGATTGTTAAAGCTATTCCAATTACTCCTGTGAAGTAGCTTGCAATTTTTTAACTATTCATTCTTAACTTGAAGAGGTTTTAACCCTAAAAACATTGAAGTATGTTGAATTCATTGATTTCTGTGAGAAAAAACCAGGAATTATTCATAATTAAACCATGAAGAATTTTCAGTTGCAGATCGCAAAATACTATTTAATAGCAAACAAAGGATTTTAATACACATCTGTAAGAGAAAGAGTGATAACATAAGAATTATCAGCTAAACCCAGAAGACCTGCACTATATATGTCGGTTAATTCATTACAGTTCTCTTAATATTAGTTCTACAGTATTCTGTTTTTACACATAATATTTATGTAGAATATTTACTGTACATGACTGAAAGCAAAAACTATTTTAAAATTAAATCTAAGAATTAACAAAGTAGCACATAAGTGTGTGTGTTTGTGTTTGTGCGTGTGTCTCTGTAGAGAGAGAGAGGGAGGGGGTGAGAGAGAGAGAGAGAGAGAGAGAGCATATCTGAGGGTTTGGGGGAAGTTTTTTTGGAAGTTTTCCTAGAATTTGAAGAAAACTCTTTTTCAACTGAGAAAGGAAAATGTACTATAACAAAGTGCTTATTCATTTGCATGATTAAACCCAAAAATAGGAATAACTTTTTCCTAAATTGCAACAGAACAAAATGTTATCTTAAAATCTTTGTTGAGCCTGAACTAAAACACATCTGGGCAAAAAGAATGAAGTTATTAACAGTTTAGAAGAAAGATTAAAACAAAACAACACATTTGATGTGGCATTCACATGGACTGGAGAAGAACTTCAACTAGAATAAGTACACTAAGTATAATTTGTATTTTGTAGGGGAAATTTGCACAAATCTCTAGATTCTGATTGCTTTAAAAGTTGGAAATTGAAAGGAAATCCCATTTCTCCTTCATGATGATATTTGGCTATGGAAAGAATAAATAAACTTATAATACATATGTGAGTTGATAGAACACATATAATATAGAATCTGTTTCTAATATATACTCTGTTTAATTCTGTTCCAGGTGAATAATTGAATATATAGAAGAATTCCAGGTGGTATGATCTGACGTGCATACAGAAGGAATGAAGCATGGATGTGAAAGAACGCAGACCTTATTGCTCCCTGACAAAGAGCAGACGAGACAAGGAAAGGCGTTATACAAATTCTTCCACAGAAAATGAAGAATGCAGAGTGCCTACTCAGAAGTCCTACAGTTCAAGTGAAACCTTGAAAGCTTTTGATCATGATTCTTCCAGACTGCTGTATGGAAATAGGGTAAAAGATTTAGTCCCCAGGGAATCTGATGAATATACCAGACAAGGTAGGCAATTAGCATAAATCTCCTTTATGAATGTATACAGTGTCCTCTGTGTGGTCCATTTTCTCACGCTAGTAATATGAATGATTCACCAATGGTATATTATATTGCTACCATATTGGTCTCAAACTTTAATGTGAATATCCATATTAATAACTTATTTATATACTATCTATGTACCATATCAGTATAAGAAAGCTATTTTGGGAAACACTTCAAAAATCACTTGGAAAGGGATTTGATAGTGGACAAGTTAATTGAAAAAGTGTTTTGGTTTCCATATCAAGAAGATTAATATATTGTATGATATCATATAATATATATCATATATAATAATACATAATATATCAAGTAGATAAATTACATAATTTATGCGATTCAGTGTTCTTATAGATCAGGGGTGTCAAACTTGATTTCGTTGAGGGCCACATCAGGGTTGGGGTTGACCTTGAGGAAAGCTGGGTGGGCGTGGCTGGTGTGGATGTGGTCAATTCAATGTCACTCGTGTCAGGGGATGCCTGTGGTGGCCTGGATGGGGCTGGGAGAGCCTTCCTTCCTTCCTTGTTCTCTTTCCCTCTTCCCTTTTTCTTTCTTTTTCTTCGTATTTCATCTTTCCCTTTCTCCTTTCCTGTCCCTTCTTGGATGCTCAAATGCAAAAGGGGAAACATTTCTCAATACCTTCTTGCCTTGTGATCAAATACCCCTTTTGATAGTAGTTTGTGGCCACTTAAAAGACTGAGAACAAACCAGGCTCAGTTTATTCCATGCTTGTATTTAGTGGGGACGTCCGCAAACAACAGTACAGCAAAATTGTCAAAATGGTGGCTGTGATAGTTGATCAAAGCTCCTCCATTTTTTATGTGCAACAGCTTTAGCATTTAGGTACAGAGTTAGTTGCTTTTCTATTAATACATAATCCTTAAAAGGGCTCTCTTGTAGGGACCCTGCCATGGTCTAATTCAAAAATAACAATGTACATACATTCACTAATGTTAATCTAATACGCCTTTTGTTAAGTGCACATGAGATATCTCAGGCTGGGGAAGGCCATGGGGGGGGTTGTCTAGTGATGAAACAGGTCCACAAGGCCTCCCCAACCCATTAAGATACTTCATGCTCCTCCCTCCCTTCCTGCCATGCCGGACTCATTTCTCTTGCAAAGATCTGTCTCTGCTGCTGTTTCTTTGCCTTTAAGGGATGGAGAGAAGAGTTGGGTTGGAAATGTTTTTCGCACCTGGGTGCCAAAATGTTCCACCAGTTTAGACACCCATTCTCTTTTGCAGAGAATTAGGGACCCAGAAACTTTCATTCTCGTTGCAAAAAGTGTTTGTAGTATCTGTCTCCTGCTTCCCCCCCCCCTTTATCACGATATAATTTCTTTGTCTAACTGGATTTCCAAAATTTGAATATTATATTTTATGACAGACTATTTAGGTAAAGGTAAAGGTGTCCCCAGAAGTTTTACCTTGTGACTGACTTTTAAGGGCAGTCCTCATCTCCATTTCTTAAGCATTGTCTGGAAACATTTCCATGGCTTTGTGGCCAGTATAACATTACATCACAGCACAGAACATATGGCAAAACACGGAACACCATTATCTTCCTGCATGCTTAAATGTGCTCCGTATTCATCTACTTGCATTTGTATGCTTTTGAACTGCTAGTTTGGTAGGAGCTGGGATAAGTGATGGTAGCTCACTCCATTTTGCAACACTGGGGTCTCAAACTGTCGAACTATAGATTTTTAACAGTTTAAGACTCAGCATCTTAACCACTGAGGTATTGCATTCAAGATCTGTCATAAATCAGAATGACTAAACAATGTAAATATTGTTTCAGGCAGTTATTATAGTGGAAGGGTTCTCTTCTGAATTTGCAACTGCCAATTTTTTATTTGATTTCCCTGATGGATGGATTGATTGACTGATTATGTTCCATCAAATTAGTGCTAACTGGATGGACCTTTTCCAAGATGATTTATCTTATATAACCTGGTTTCAGATCTTCTTCTTCTTCTTTTTTGTATATATATTTTTATTTTACATTTTATAAATCAATTACATCATCCGTTCACATGCTGTTTATGTGAGTACATATTTCCAACTATGCAATCTATATTTGCCTTAATATAGCCAAACCATATAATCATATCTTTATACATCCTGTCATACAATAAAATACAACATTTTGCAATAGTCTATATATCTTATCTTCTCTCTAACTCTATATTGCTTTTACCCATCATATCAGACTTTCCTGACTATTTCTTATTTCTATTATTTAACCATTGATAAAAGGCTCTTATTAAATTCATTTATATCTTTTTCTTTTATTTCCATAGTCAATCTATCCATTTCTGCGCATTCCAATATTTTTTAATCATTTTCCCCTCCGTTGGTATTTCTTCCAACTTCCAATTCTGTGCAAATACTATTCTCACCGCTGTTAATACATGTATTATCAAATAACCATTTTCTTTACTATAACTGTCTGGTGTCATGCCCAGTAAAAAAATTTCTGGTTTCAATCCTACGTGTTGTTTAATCATTTTTTCTAACCATGTATGCATCTTTGTCCAAAATTTTCTTGCCCTTGGGCATGTCACCACATATGATAATAAGATCCCAGCGTTTGGTGAGATTTCCAGCATTTAGCTGATTTATTCTTAAACATCCTTGCCAACCTTGCTGGGGTTGTGCCATCTATAGAACATTTTATATAAGTTCTCTTTATAGGCTGTTGACATTGTTGCTTTGTAGTTTCTCTCCCATAATTTTTGCCATCGATCTAGGTCTATTGTATAACCAAAATTTCTTGCCCAGGCAATCATTGTTTCTTTAACTTGTTCTTCATCCAATTTCCTACTCAGTTAATAAATCTTCTTTATTAACTTTTCATCTGTTCCTCTCACTATCTGATCTAATTCTGTTAGATCTTTATAAAACCCATATAATTTCACATCTTTCATATATGTGTAATATATTTGCATCTGTGTATACCAAGACAAATTGATCTCTTGTGCATTCAATTCTTATTTTGTTTTGAGCTCCACACTTACATTTAAAATATCTTTATATCTAATAATATTTCACCAATCTACCAAGTTTGGGTGTGTGAATGCTTCTGTTGTGGATAGCCACACAGGGATTTTCAAATAATGCTGTTGCCTTATTTTTTCCCATATTAACCATAACACGTTTCTGACATAATGTCTCTGGAAGTATCCATGAATCCTATTCTTTCCATACCATAAAAATGCATGCCATTCCAGCTGTAAATCATGACCCTCCAATGTTAATAACTTCTTATTTCTCAGTTCTATCCATTCTTTAACCCATGTAAGAATTACTGACTGGTAGTAGAGTTCAAAGTCTTTTGAATTTGCAACTGCCAATTTTTTATTTGACTTCCCGGATGGATGGATGGATGGATGGATGGATTGACTGATTATGTGCCATCAAATTAGTGCTAACTGGATGGACCTTCTCCAAGATTATTTATCCCTACATAACCTGGTTTCAGATCTTCTTATGGCATACATATCACTGATAAAATTTAGTCCTTTCATATTTCTCCTGGTCACTTTAAAGAATATGATAATTTGAACTATCCTTATACTTTTGTTAGTCTTATTTAAACATCCTTTCTTCGTATATGCAAAATTTAGTAACAAAATTGGCAGAACAATAACAAATCTAGCAGTGTATGTGCATGCTAAATAAAGAAGTGTGAACAAATTGACAACAAAGTGTGTTCGTTGGAAAATTCTTCCATCTTTACCAGAATCCTATACAAAGTTCCATTAATATTTCATAGTCATATTGCCATAGTCAAAACTACTTGTCATAAAAATAACAAGATAGATGGGAATGATTATAAATTGCAGATTTATGGTTGAATTCTGTATAAGTTGCATCCCTTCTGGCCTCTGGGTCCCTTCTGATTTCTTTTGAGTTTATTTATTATAATATACTGTCGTACTCATCGTTCATAGAAAATAAAGTTGTGGGCAGATGACTATAGTCTGGCATTTGTTCTATTTTTCTCCTGAATTATGCATCATCGCTCAGGAAAAAAAAGTGAGGTGGAGGTGGTACTGAGTATCATGTATGGTGTGTATGTGGAATGAAATATTTAGTTTATGTGATATGTAGTTGTTAACTTATTTTGTGAGTCATTTAAAGTTTGTAACTGGGCTAGGAACCCAGAAACCATGAATTCTAGTCCCACCTTAGGTGCAAAATCAGCTGGGTGACCTGATGCCAGTTTCTCTTGGCCCCGCAATGGCAAACCACTTACAAAAAAAAAAAAAAACCTTGCAAAAGAAAATTATAGGGACTAATTCAGTCATTGGGAATCAACAATGCTTTGAAGGCACACGAACATGTATGAATTTCTTTTGTGAATTCTTTATCAGTTATATTTGTATTATGTACAGTATGCATTTGTTTTATCTAATTTCTTTTCTCCACATTTTATTGTCTTTCTACTTCAGTAGTTTGCTTTCTGCAAAATGCATAATTGTTCATAGTTATCATGGAATTCTTTTTGAATGAGTAGATGATATAAGCATAGCAAGAGATGCTAAAAATGCACAAATTCTCTCAAAACTTGAAGTATTGAAGTAGGAAGGTTGGGAAAGACAAGAATGTTTCTGTGAGCAAGTTCTATTTTTATTGATACTTTTGATATGATTGAATCGCAGATCATGTATAATAAACTATAAGTTCTGTTAACACTTCTCCATCAGGTTTTCTCAGAGAAATTAAATTTTGATGATGTATGATTGAAGTATTGTATGTTTATGCAATTTTAAAACAAAGCCTACCCAATTTTTTGGAATACGTCAATTAATCAAAGGAAGAAAAATGACACTGTCATTCTTCAATTGTAGTTGTCTCTTTTTTTTTCTCCTAGAAAAGTTGACATACTTATTTTACTGTAATAAAAAAGTTGACATACATTTACTATACTGAATACATTTCTTCATCAGATTTGAAATGCTAGTCTGTGAAATTATTCAGTTATTTGTATTTAAAAGTGACATATTGATGCACTAGGTAGAATGTACTTTGCATATCAAATTATACTGCATTCTTCACAAAAGATGTTCTACACTGTGTGCACATTAGGCAAGTTGTATTTTGGAGAATAAATTTTATTATTGAACAACTACAGTGCTCTTGGTCAATCCAAAATGTTAATATACTTCAACCTGAATATTTAAGAAAGTAAAGTGAGTTTTGGCTTTCTTAGAATATGAGTGCATAATTATTGAGCAACTATTAATTTTCAGAATTATTATGCAATTAAATGAAAAATGAATTTTTTCCCATCTCAGTCATTTATTTGCATCTAGAATAATAAACAAACAAATCAAAATATACAAATAAACATTTCTGGCATTTCAAAAATAAAAAAAATCAGCTGCCCTTCCTTTCAATATCAGTCATAAGCCTTCCATTCTATCGATTTCTTGATCCGTTGATGATCTGTTGTTGATCAGCTTTTTAGGCAGAAGCAACCACAAGCACTGTTTAGAGAGGTATACTGTTTTCCTTCACTGTAAATCTCCCATTTAAGAAGGGCCCACAAGTTCTCAGTAGGGTTTAGATCAGATGAGGAAGGGCCCATGTCATTATTCTTTCATTTTTAAGGCCTTTATTGGTTAGCCATGCAGTAGAATACATTATCCTGCATAAAAATCATGATCTTCTTGAAAGATGCAGACTTTTTCCTGTACCACTGCTTGAAGAAAGTGTTTTCTAAAAACTGATAGTAGTTTTGGAAGTTGATTTTGAGTCCATGGTCCAACTAGCTCATCTTTAATAATACCAGCCCATACAAGTATCCCACCTTCACCTTGCTGATGTCTGAGTCGAAGTGGAGCTCAGTGCCCGTTACTAATCCAACCACAGGCCCAATTATCTGGTCCATCAAGAGTCACTGTCATCTCATCAATCCACAAAACCTTACAAAAATTTGTCTTCATATATTTCTTGGCCCAGTCTCAATGTTTCAATTTATATGTCTTGTTCTTGCGACCCTGTTGATTATTTACAACAAAATGTTTTATGGTTCTGTGATCACACCCCAATATCTTAGCAATATTAAGAGTGCTGTATTCCTCTGAAAGACTTTTACAATTTTTGACTTTTCAGAGTCAATTAAATTAAATTGGAGCATTTTGCCTGAGGGAAAAAAGCTGCCTAATAATTATGCACACCTTGATGTAGGGTGCTGATCTTAGACCACACCCTTTCTCATTACACAAATACACATCGCCTGATATGCTTATATCCACTAAGCATTCAAGTTTATACAGCTTAGAGATAGAAAATATGCGTGAAAATAATGATATGGTCAAAATACTCACTTGCTTAATAATTGTGCACACAGTGTATTTCTTTAACCATCCATCAGAAAGTATATGTACTGTACATTTTTGAAATGCCAATTTTTATTGTTCATTTATAACATATGGTAGGTCTGGTTTACTGATTGACATGGTTTATTTAATAGTGATTAAAAGTGTTTGAAGTGGCTTATTGGCAGAATTAATTACATTACGCTTAGCTTGTTCACAATATTTTGTTAAGAACTAAAAAGGATTTATTCCTAATAGTTTAGTGTTTAGGGTCTTGTATAGATCTGAAAAAAAATCTAATATTTCAATATTCTATTTATATAGGCTCTTCAAAAAACATTTATTCCATGTATGTACTCATTTTTAGGATTAAGAATGACTGATAAATCCATTGGGGAAAATTGTTTAAGCTCATATTTATATCATTTTTGTTATTAAACATGCTGAGGAAACATGACTTGAACCTCCTTTTTAATAAACATCCTCTTTTCCCCTCTAAAACAAGATTTTTAAATTGACCTTCATCTAGAAATAAAGGCTTGGTTGAATGATTTCAGTGGCTTTTGAAATTTAAATTACTTTTGCCTGTCTAAGACTCTGAACAAGGAAGATCACAGTGTGTGCTTTATAAAGTTTGGTTTAGATAAATTTGGATAGAAACTATTTGAAAATTGGAATAAACTGAGAGGTCTGAATGTTAAAATGGGGTGTTAGATAGAATAGCAGTTTGGAGATAGGTATCTTGTTTTTAAGCATAAACAAAGAGAAATATGTATTTTATGTGAACGATTGGGGGGGTTGGGAGTGGGAGGTACCGTATTACGGTGGTTCTCCTCCTTCCTCTCCGATCGTTCGCAATTTGTGTTGGCAGTGGGGCAGAGATCAGCCTTGAGGCCCTTAATATGTGGGGGTGCCTCAGAGGTCGGTGCTCTCGCCCCTACTGTTCAACATTTATGTAAAGCCGCTGGGTGAGATCATCCGTGGCTTTGGGGTGAATTTCCATCAGTACACTGATGATACTGAGCTGTACATTTCCACCCCAGGCCACCCCAACAAAGCCGTCAAAGTGATGAACCAGTGCCTGGAGGCCGTGCGGAGTTGGATGGGTCTAAACAGGCTCCGGCTCAACCCTGCCAAAACCGAGCAGCTGTGGTTTCCTGCACCCAGATACAGCCAGCTTGTTCCATTGCTGGCCATGGGGGGAGAGACTTTGATCCCCACAGAAGGGGCTTGCAATCTGGGTGTCCTCCTCGATGTACGGCTGTCATTAGAAGATCAGATCGCGGCTGTCTCCAGGGGGGCATTTTATCAGGTCTGAAGGATCTTCCAGTTACGGCCCTTTCTGGATCGGGGCGCTCTTTGCACAGTCACTTCTGCCCTTATTATCTCCCACCTAGACTACGGCAATGCTCTATACATGGGGCTCCCCTTGAAGAGCATCCAGAGGCTTCAGTTGGTGCAGAATCACACGGGTGATTTTGGGGGCTCTTCAGAGCTCCCATATTACACCTTTCCTGCATGAGCTACACTGGCTCCCTGTGGCCTTCCAGGTACGATTCAAGGTGTTGGTTCCCACCTTTAAAGTGCTCCATGGCCTGGGACCCAGGTACCTACGGGACTGCCTATTGCCACCATCAGCCTTCCATCGGTCAGGGCGTTCCCACAGGGCAGGCCTCCTTGTGGTGCCATTGTCTGGACATTGTCGTCTAGCAGCCCCAAGGGTTCGAGCCTTCTCTGCAGGGGCACCCTCCCTTTGGAAAGAATTGCCCCTGGAGATCCGGACCATCACAGACCTGCGGGCCTTCTGGCGCGCATTAAAGACATATTTGTTCCAACAGGCCGGTCTGGCCTCACATAAATTATTTGGGTTTTTTTTAATAATTGGTTTTAAATTCTTTATAAATTTTATATTTTCAATTTTTATTGAACCAACCACTTAATTTAATTCTTTTAATTTGTTTTAATTGATATCTACTTTTATTATTGTCTGTTTTTATCTGGTTGTACACCGCCTCGAGTCCCTTTCGGGAGAGGGTTGGTATATAAATCTAATAATAATAATAATAATATGGGACTACCTAGACAGTAAGTAAGTGAATGAAAGATAAAGTGAGTCTGTAGAGAATTAAATTATAGTACTCAAAATAAATCTATTTGTAAGTAGTATTGATCAAATTTATCCCAACAAACCAAAGATGTAAGATCCTTCAAATGGTTAGTGTGATGACCTGGGGCATAGCATGAAAGCAACACAGCTAGAGAATAGGTCCAACTTCCCTTTATTGCTCCAACTGTGCCCCCAAAACATTCCCATAGTCACTACCAGATCAGTCCTGGAGCAAAGCTCTCATACGCATCTTCAGAAGCCTCTGGCTATGAGTAGTCCAAGATTAGCTACATGGCAACCAGGGTCAGCAGTCTAATAAGCGAGGTTAGCCCAACAGTAACTAGGGCCAGTAGTCCAATAAGCCAGGTTAGCCCAACTGTAAACAGGTCCCGAATTTCAGCAAAGCAGGCAAACCAGGCAAGCCCCATAATACAGAGTACAGCAAACTCCAGGCTTTGGCAATTGCACACGAGGCTCCACAAATTCAACTCTTGTTCCCAACAAATGTTCCTCTCACCAGCACCTCCTTACATCTCATTCCTCAGGTGTGCCTTGTAAAGGGGGTCATCCCATTCTTCTCCATTATAGCTGGCTCAATCTGCATTGGTCACACCTTCTCCCCTCTCTACATCTTCTTGGATCAGGAGGGGTAGTTCTTCCTCATCTCCTGAACTCTGTCTCTCCTGCTCGTCCCTGTCTGCAAGCCTTACTATTTCAGAAAAGCCTTGCCCAAACTATCTCTGCCTTTCTCCAGTTTCTTCCATGGCCAATGAAGCTGCCCTCTCACTCTTTGTTGGCTCTTGTTCCAACTCATCTTCCCCCGCAGATTCAGACTCCAATGGGGGCATGACAGATATATGCAGAAAAAGGGAAAATATTCATATAATTTTATATGAATGTGTGTGTGTGTG
>JAEANM010010269.1:0-15883 GCA_017656035.1 Myanophis thanlyinensis
AACTTTATCGTTTTGTATTTATCTATCTTTTTCTCAACTTCATTCATCACCACATCATAATTAAGTTTTTTCATTTCCTAAACAGAGGAAAATTAAAAAAGGATTTTATTCTCATAGTTTTCCCAAGGTTTTTTTTAAAAAGCCTTAATGTTTGTCTATTGGTTTCCTTTTATTGTTTTTACAAGTAACTCAAGGCAGCAAACATATCCAACATACTGCTCTCGCCATATTTTCTCCATAACAACAACCCTGTAAGGTGAGTTGGAGTGAAAGAAAATGACTATTCAAAGTCACCCAACTGGCTTTTGTAGCTCAGGTGAGGCTTGAACTGACTCCTGCTTTCCTAACCTGGTACTACACCAAACTGCCTCAAGAGTTGGATATTGTTGAATGCAAGTACCCCTAGCAAGATAACTAGTCTTACCTCTCCAAAAACAGGCTTCCCAGCCTTTCTTTTTCCAACTCAACTTTGCAAGTTCCCTGTTCTTCAGGCCTGTTCACAGGGGTAAGTATGCAATGACATAGAAAGATACGGTAAGTTTTCTTATGTCTGTGTCCTATCTCTGCAACAGTGGGAGAAAATGTTTGGCCTCTCAGTACAGATGGCCATGTTTGGCCTCTCAGTACAATGGTAATGGAACCATTGTAAGTGATGACGGCTATAAATTGAGGCATCTGTATGACTGGACCAGATTGTACAATTTTTTTTTGCAGCAGCTGTTAAATTAATTTATATATTACTATGAGTGGAATTTCTTTTTTGCCATAAACCAGCTCAAAAAGGCCAGAAACAAACAAAATACACAGTAAATTGTGGTCATGTGACTGCAGAACATTATAACTGGCTATAAAGGTGAGCCAGTTATCAAGTGCCAAAAATGCAATATCACAGATTAACAGAGTTGGAAGGGATCTTGTAGGTCATCTAGTTCAACCCCCCGCCCAAGCAGGAGATCCTACATCATTTCTGACAAATGGAAGTCCAATCTCTTCTTGAAAGTCTTAAGTGATGAAGCTCGCACAATTTCAGAAGGCAAGCTGTTCCAGTGGTGGAATTCAATTTTTTTTACTACTGGTTCTGTGGCCGTGGCTTGGTGGGTGTGGCTGGGAGATTTCTTCTTTCTTCGGTTCTCTGAACTGCTTAGAAAATTTACTACAAATCTGCTAGAACCTGCTGAATTATATCTCTGAGCTGTTCCATTGATTTACTGTTCTCATTGTCAGAAAATTTCTCCTTATTTCCAGGTTAAATCTCTCCTTGTTCAGTTTCCATCCATTATTCCTTGTCTGGCCAACAGATGCTTTGGAAAATAGCTTGACCCCTTCTTTTCTGTGGCAGCCCCTCAAATATTGGAACACTGCTATAAGCCCCCGCCCCCCCCGGTCCTTCTCTTCACTAGACTAGCCATGCCCAGTTCCTGTAACCGTTCTTCATATGTTTTAATCTCCAGTTTTACTAAGTCTTTATAGAGTGGTATTAGTACCTCACTTGATCTTGATTGTACTCCTCTGTTAATGCAATTTAGGATTGCATTGGCTTTTTGGGCTGCCACTGCACACTGCTGGCTCATATTTAGCTGGTTGTCCACTAAGAGGCCAAGATCTCTCTCAGAGTTACTGCTATTAAGCCTGGGTACTGTAGCCATTAGAACTCTAGAACTGGGTAAGTAGCATTTAGAGGTCCATTGTAACTTCAAATAATTGCTAACTGACTGATCATTAAGTGAAGACTACTTATATACTTATATGTACTTGTAGCGATGACTAAGATGATGCATATTTTAAAGGTTGTGTGACTTATCTCCTAAAACAAATTCTGACATTATTTTACAAGATGAAGATAGATTCAGCCACTGAAGATAATTGGCTTATTACAGAATTCAACTGCCCTGTTCATTAGAGATTTTATTCAGACTCAGTTGGGAAGAAAAGGGTTGGCCCAATCTTCATCAGAATTCTAGGCCAAGAACCATTTGAAAGCAGCAAAATCAGCAACTGAGAAAGAATAATGGTTGTACCAAAATATCATTATAGGCTTAAAGTTATAATTGGCAATATGTAGTTCAATCTATTTAATTAATTTCAAGACTTCAAAACTCAAAATCTTAAAAAGAAATAAATATAATGTAGCACTAAAACATAAAATTATAAACACTGTCATAGTATCTTCAGTCCAGGATAAATGCTTGCTGTCTTGAAAATGCAAGGAAGATAGGGGCTAAATGTACCCCTGGGGAAAGAAAACAGAATTGTGGGCCTGGATCTTGCAAGGAGGATGACTCAGAATGCCCTCTGTAGATAACTAGATTAGGGGAAGAACAGATTCGATTCTGGCAGGACATTGTTTGATGTAATCCATTATTGCATTGAATGAGTTTCAAACATAATGAGCATAATTGGGATTGGCTCTGGAAGCCTCCCAGTAACCAATGCAGTCAATTTTAAAAAGCTGTTATTCTAGACAGGTGCAATTGTCATGCCAGTAACCTTGCTGCTCTATTTTTTTTAAATCTTCAAATATTTTATTATGGGTTTGCAAAGCCAGGTACGTGTTCAGCCACATGGACGTGTTCAGCAGCATTCCACAGGCAAGACAGTGATACAAGGAAACAGGGTGTATTTATAAGCAAACAACAAGAAACTACAGGAGTTTGTAATTTTCTTACAATTAGAAGAAAAACCAATACAAACTAAAAACATTAAAAGAAAAAAATAGAAAGTGAAGAAAAAATAGACAAACAAAAGAAAAAATAAGAACATAGTAAGCAAAAAGAAAAGAAATACAGTATATAAAGTAATGATTTACACCTTCATCACTAACAAGTATAAATAATTGTAATAACTAATCATCTTCTTTTAAAATATGACAAATGATCCGTTTTTCCTATGTCCAATTTCTTATCTACACAAAAATTCTTAACCCCTCATTGTTCAGTCTTGATCAGCAGAAGTTCCTTAAGGGTTGCCAGAGATAACAAAATATCCATTTTAATCAAATAAACTCATTTTTATTCCTTTCTTTTACTCTTAAGTATCTTGATCTTTAATCCATTCAAATGAGGATCTAGAACTTTATGTCATTGTTTGTTTGTTCCTTCTTACAAAATTCTGCAAAACTTTAACATGTCTCTTTTGTAAATCCAATATAGTTATCCAGATCACTTTTTTATTTTATTATTGTTATACTATCCCTTTTAAATTACTAAGACATCAGCCAATTTCATTTGTACAATCAATATAGCATTTTCCCCCATATCATTCTTGTAGTCTCTCATTTTTAAATTAATTTTCGGATCAGTCTCATATATGGGAGAATTATTTATGAAAGATGGCATTAAATCAGACCAAAGTAAAGACAAAATGATAAATTAGAAAGAGATTCAGAGTATCATAGAAATGATAAATTATGTTTCAGAATTCATTCCCAGCTTTGCTGTCTGCACTACAGCTCTGAAGAAATTTCTGGACTATAGCATATGACAAGGACTTAAATTACATAAATAATTCTCTAAACATAGCATATTCTAGTTTCAAGATCTAAAAAAAAACAGTTTCTACAAATGCTACTGTGCAAATTACATGGAACAGATGTGTAATCAAGAAGTGGAACAGACCATTCAACACAGTTGAGTATTATATGATTACATTAGTTTATTTAAAAATCAAAATGCAAGCAAATCAGTATTTATAAAAGGTTGGCTCTATCCATGTTATGGAAGTAATGGTAGTTTCCTTATACATATATTAATCTCCTTTCAATTCCAGGTCAGGGATGAATGTAAGCTGACCTAATAAACTCAGTTCATCCATTGTGTTGTTGCATCATCTTAAATGAACAGCATAAAAACTAAGATAAATTACGTAAGATCCTGTTGACTTCATTTTTGCTTAGTTGATTGAAAGTTGTCACTTAAAAGGAAGATACAAAATGAAACCATTGTGCGGTTATTACAATTTTTAGCTGTGAATTTCTTGGAGTCATTTAAGAACGTCTGAAATAAATCTTTCTTGAGCCCTTTAGCAATCTGAATGAACCTGTCCTTGTCTTTTGCCCTAAACAGTCACTTGAAATGGGTGGTTATATAATATGATTTATAAACAAAATAAACAACCTTCACTGGAGGTTCACAGCAAGAATAAAATTGAACTGTATGTGCATATGTGAAGAAAATAATACATTTCCTTTTAAGGCACTTTTGTAAGAAGGAAAAATAGAATTGTACAAAATAAGTTACTAAATATATTCAAAAAATGTTTGTAAATCTCTGAAAACAAAAATGTAAACAGACATGTTGGACATTAGTACACAGCTTTCTGTTATGAACTGTGAACAAAAGCTAAACCTCTTGAAATCTTTTGAAATGGACAGATATGTGTCTCAGGTCAGACATACAAAATTCAGAACAGCATATGGATTCCAATATAACTCATGCAACATTAGAAATAAGCATTGAAAGGGCACATGGCTATTGGCATGATAACAGCATGTTGTAATTCATTAATGCTTTAATTCACATTGTTCTTGAATTTTTTTTTGAAAATTCTACTACTACACGTAGTGTAAACTATAGTCTAAACAAGGGCACAAAAATTCCCAGTATCCAATTTAAGAGACAAAAATAAGTGAAGTTATTTCTTTGTCAAGTTAAGATAATGTAAAAGATTACTTTTAAAAATAATGCATTAAGGAATAACTGCTGTAAATCTTGCAGTACTTCTGTAATACTGCAGGATGAATTCTAAATTAAAGCACTATTTCTTGGTGCATTCTTTTTAAAAAAAAAAGATTACTAAGGAACAAACTAAAATACGAAGTTGAACAACCTGACTGACAACATTCTTTTCCTCAGATGATTACTTTTTTTTTTTTTTTTTTTTGGTACAGGGCTTAAAATGTATACCGTTGATGTAGAAACACTTCCCAATACTATCTAATTAAGTAATTTGATTTTCAGGTAAATGGAACACAATTATGCAACTTGAAAATTTTACTTTCTGTCACATGATAGTACTGCTTCCAGAAAATCTAACTTGTCTATTTTAATCCAGAAACTTTAACTTCTCTTCTGGGATCTTTATTTCACTTTCCTCACTTTTATTCTGAAATGATCTGTATAGTTCTTTTGATTGAGAGAAAAGCTTTGATTTATATTCAAATTTCTGTAAAACTGTAACATTACTTTCCTGAAGCCTAAGCCCCACTTGTAAAATGAGAATCCTGATGGACCACTTGGCGTCTTGGGTATCTTAGTGAATATATGTAAAAAAACATTAGCTGGGATTATAAATTGTTTTAAGCACATTGTGTTTGGTTTGGTTTGGTTTTGGTTTTTGGTGTCTGCTGATCTTGTCTGAGCTCCAAGAAAAACAGTGTTCAGAATGCTTCAGACTTGGATGGAAGTCTACAAGGAAATATTAGGATTATAGGCTATTTTGAAAAACTGAAAAAGTATCTCCAGTATGTGGCTATATCAGTGGTGGGATTCAAATAATTTAACAACAGGTTCTGTGGGTATGGCTAGGTGGGTGTGGCTAGGTGGTCATGTGACTAGGTGGGCATGGCCAACTTGACATCATTTCTTTGCCTAATTACTGTTTTAAGTATAAAAAAGATACCAAAATATAGTTTATTTTATGCATTTAATGCTTAAATAAGAATAAGAGGTACACAAAACTAGATTTTGTTACAAGAGTTTTACAATATGAATGAAAAACTATACAAAACTATACAAGTTTTAGGGACAAGGCAGGGTGGAGTGGGGTGCGGGTGGGGACAGCCAGCAATTTAACAAAGTGTTCTACAGAGGTGCACGAACCCCCCTCAATCTCACCACTGAGCTATATCCATGAAATCAGCAGAAGTGGAATTTATGTTGAAGACAAACCACTAGAATATAAAATAAGAGTAAACTCCACTCTTTACTAGTACTGATGATGTACCTAGTCTGGGTAATGAAATGTCTGCAAGAAAAGAACCAAGGTCAGAGAACACCAAGGACTCCAGCCATACCAATGAGATATGGTTGAAAGTTGACCTGTTCAACTTTCTTTCTTAGACTGATCTTTGTTATACAATTCGTGCTTGTAAATTTCATTCTATTTCTAGAATTTTCTATAGTGCTAACAAAATTTGGTTGTTGACAAAGTCATAGTAACTGGTTCATATATAATACTAAGTCATAAACAATGACTTGATATATATTATATTATGTACATCTTAGATATTCAAAATGTAAATGAATATAATGATAAAATTTCCTGTACCACATGATTTATTTCATTGTTTTATTTTTATTTTTTGAAAAAAACTATAGTTAATGTAAACATGTGAAAATTATGCATTTATTCTCTTGGTGTGATATTCTACTATAAGACAAGCCATATAGTATTTTTAGCTTCTTATCTTTGCAGATCCGTTATTTTATTCTTATTTTTTCAACTATTCATGAATTATTTATTTCACATTATGTTCATACCTTTTCCTTTGACTAAATGCTGCTTTTCAAGATGAAATTGTGATTGAGCTACAACTTGATTAACAATCCAGAAAGACTGGAAGTTATTAATTTATTTTATTTAAAAATTATAGTCCTGGTTTATGAACTAAATGGGATTATCCAACTCAAATCTTAGTCTTATGTATAAAAAATGATGCCAGATATTCAAGCTGACTTTACAAAAGGCCAAGGAATATGAGACATTGTTTCTGGATAATTGAAAAAAAATTAAGGAATACCAAAAAGTAGTCACTGTTTCATTGATAGAAAAGCCTCTTGACTATGTTGATTATGTCAAGCTGTGGAAAATCCTCAGAAAAATGGGATTCCCATTTTCCTCATTGGAAACTTATATACAGTCAAAAAGCCACAGTATGAGCAGAACAGTGAGAAACAAACTGATTTCAAGTTGGCAAAGGAGTATGACAAGGATGTTTATTCTCTCTGTATTTATTTAACCTATATACCAAATATACATTAATGAAAGCTGGATTGGAAAAAGATGAGTGCGGTTTTAAAATTAGAGGAAGAAACATCAACAATTTTCATTCTATGTAAGCAAAAGTTGGACTTAGAAGCAGGAAGAGTATTGGTGCTTATAATGTTAGACCATTACAAAACCACCCTTTTGTATACTTTGATTATTGGAAAATAATTCCATGGTTACACTGGGCGAGTGCATAGTAAGATGGCATTTTCTTTGAAGCCATATGTTCCCCACCAAGACTGGTTTAATCAGCAAGATAGTTACTTTATGAAATGTATCATGATTTGTTTCTAGTTGAGAAAAAAGAAACTCAGCTAATCTATATTTACTGGAGCATAAAATTGAGATGATGATTTACAGTACACATTCCATTCTCTAATTTTTATCAAGAAGACCCAATATAAAATAAATGAGGTAAAAAAGCTGCACAGCATAAGAAATAATTCTTATTCCAATAAGAAGCTGTGGGGAATTTATTTCATACACTTAGCAAGGATGTGGAAATAAGAGGCAAATCAAATAACCAGCATCTTTGGGAGTCTCCTAACCTTGACTTTGCAATGTTTATTCAGAATATTTTAGGAGTACTTCTTCTGTTATGGTAAGAAAGGTTCTGCTAAACATGATACTCTCCCCCCACAATATACAATGCAGGAAAAGATATAGGAATCAACCATTTCCTCTAAGCTGTATGTTTTGTGCTATGCAAACAAAGGAAACCTGGCAAATCCACTTCAAATACTACACAGATAAAAACAGAATACTGCTACCTTTTTAATTGGTGTACTGCTTCTTCTTTTACGTGCATAATAAAGAAGGCATTTTAGCAGCTTTGACATATTGTGTCTCCTGTAAGCCAGTTTCAAGCTTCATGCTGTAGAAAAACAAATCCGTAGTTCAAGCTGTACATTTTTTTGAGTACAGTAAACACATTAGAAATTATAGCTCTTTATTCTGGTCATCACCTTCTAAACCAAAGCTTTGCTGGCTAAGGAATTCTGGGAACTGAAGTCCACAAGTCTTAAAGTTGCCAAGGTTGGAGACCCTTGTTCTAAATGATGTTCATGTTTAGAAGAACAAAGCAGGTGATATAAAGTTTTGGATGCATTTTGTACTCATGAAAGGGGCATTTTGTTTCCAGAAGTGCAAAAATAGCTGCAATAAAGACTGCAAACAGACCATACTCTTTCTTAAGACCAAGATGAAATTAAGATTTCTTCTCTGAGATGGTTCTCCCATGGCACAACGGGTTGCATCCAACTTTTTGTTTACTTGAACTGGTTGAACTTGTTACATTTTGGTATCTGCTCATTGAACTCTGTTTTGTTTTGATATTTCCTGCTGTTATCCTGTTGGTAAAGGTCAAACAATCACTTCAGGAAATGGGAACAGGGAGGAGAATGGTTGGAAAATAAAATGTTTTCCAGCTTCCTCTTTTCCACTGTTTTCTATACTTCGACACACCCATCCCTCCCTTTCATCAAAAGATGGTGTACAAATTCAGCCAATTTAACTTTTGGAAGGGGGTGGGTGGGCTTTAAATTGAGGTAGGATCCATGAAGTATATCTCTCAGATATGCTACTCAGTTGAAATGCTCAGTCTTGGAATTGGGATCTTCAAGGACACGCTGCTTTGAATTTGTACCCACCACTGAGTCCTGCCTATCTGGGTTAAAAATTCCCAAAGCAATTAAAACAAATTCATTCCAGTCATGACATCCAATTTAGAACAAAGAACTCCCACTGAAGGCCAATGAGAATTGAAATGACTTGTGGGATAATTTGCTCCCTGTATTTTTATAAATTAAAAGATCAGTGTTATTTATTTACACGTATTTCTAACAGATTTCAATTCCTTTAAGTAATAGATGTCTGTCTGATACCCATCAAGCTGCTTTTATAGATAAATATTTAAGTACAATGCTACAGCAAGTTGCATTGATAATGAGACTACATAACTTTATTGATTATTTTTACATTTTTTCTTTCAAACTTTGATCTATTTTAATTGGATGCAGCAAGATATTGCAAATCTAGTAATACCCATATATTACTGGGCCACCCAATTATTTTCTATTTTTATACTGTCCTTCAATCAAGTTCCCAAAGGCTGCTTACAAAAGCAAAAATTATTAATGACATTTATGTAACGTGTTTGCATAAAAGTATAGAAACTCAACGATAACAGATTTAAAAACCTCAACAAAACATTAAAACATTAAAATTGCAATTCCACAACTGATTAGGCCAAATTAAAAAGCCAAGATAATTTATTTATGTATTTATATTGAGAGCATTCTATAAGATTGGTACAAAAGAAAATTATTTCCTGTATGCATGGCAAATGTCCCATTTGATAGACAGACCCTGTAAAATCCCCCCTTGCAGGTTTAAATGTTCAGATTAATTATCGGTAATCTGCCAGAGAATAAGCAAAGAAAACATTTTTAATATGGGGTGTAGATGGGAGTTGCTGGATTGAACTGTGGATATGGATGCCTAAACTGAACTAGACAGAACTGAAAGGTAGATGGAATTAAATTTTAAAAATGGTTAGAATTTCAACAATTAAAAGTCCAAGAAATAAACTGCTGGAGGGAGTACTTTAGAGAAATGTATGGTAATGATAGTAGTGTGCTGAAGATTGGAACTAAAATGAATTCTATAAATTTTAATTACATCACCATCTAGAAGAAAAAAGAAATTATAAAGTGAATGTTGAAAAATTGTAAAGCTGCAGGTGCAGATGGTAGAATAGAAAAACATGAGAATATCGCTGTGATTGCCTAGTGAGTCACAATGCATGAAAATTTCTACATTGTATGCGTATCTCTGCTTGAGGACTGAAGTAGTGCTGTTACTATTCCTCTACACAAAGGGGAAAGTTAACATTGATGAATACCACTCTACAGGAAGATAAATTTGTTAAATGAGTCTGAAAAGCCTTTGATTATTATTGAAAGGACAGAAGAGGTGAGGAAAAATAAAACATGGAAAGTGTAGCATAAATGACACAAAGGGTAGGAAGATCAGATTTACCACTTCAGCATGTCACAGAATAATATATGAATATAAAGATTTATTTTATTTATGTCGAATTTTATCTATCTACCATCAGTCATGGGATTCCATACCATATAAAGTCAAAGAATATGAGGCAGACCCAGAACATGGAGAGACAACATCAAAGACACAATACAACAAAATCAATTAACAATGGTTGAGTCCACCAGAAGAGCAAGAGCCAAAACTCTGTATTTCCCTTGACAGCCGAAGCAGTAAAAAAGGAAGTAAAGACAAAGAAGATCTGTCTGTCTGTCTGCCTACCACATTTATAAACTGATCATTTCCCTCATAAAAATCTTATATGGACTTTAGTTATGGAATGTTTTTCCAAATCTGGAGTTGTGAGCGTGTGTATGCGAAGAGCAGTGGATATCCCTATGAGCACTTTGGCTAGAAAAAGAATATACAAATGTGATAAATATGCACCTAAATATATTTAAAGACTATTTTTAAATTTCTGAAATAAAAATGTAGGTAGAAATGCAGGAAATTAGTTAATGTTTGTTATGAACTGAAAGCAAAAATGTCACATTTTGGCATAAATTTGCTAAGGAACTCTGGAATTGATATATACAGTATGGGTCTCAGATCAGGGATACAAATTTGGAGGAGGATGTGGGATTCCAATACAATTTATGCAACATTAAAAGTAAGTATTTTAAGGACACATGGCTAATGGTATGATGAATATGTTATAATTTCAGTAATATGCAATTCACACTGTCTTTTTTGGTTTGATTGTTGAACCCAATTAAGAGTGATACGTGATAGTGTAAAGCAGATGTGAAAATAAGAGGCATGCTTGGGAAATGATTCAATATAGAGCCGAGAGTAGGACAAGGATGTTTAATGTTTCCTTGGTTGCTTCATGTATTTATGGGTAATATTTATAAGAAATGTTATGGAGATTTAAGAACATTGTTTGGGAACATGAAAGTATATGTTCATTCGTATGCGATTGATGCAACCCTATTGGCCAAGAATTGAAATCATTTGAGCCAATATTAGATTCTATAATATGAATTTCAAAATTACTAAAAACCAAAGTATTTGGAAAATGGAACCAACAAGTTTGTCATATATAGCAAAAGAAGAGCAAGTTGATGGGTTTGCTTGCCTAAAAACAGAAATATAGTTGAAAATGTAAGATGTGCAAATGTTGGTAGAAAAATAGGGTATAAAATATTCTCTGTTGCAAGAAGCATTTGTTGAAATATGAAAAAACAGCTGTTGTGTAAAAGCTTGCTTGTTATATGAAAATAAGAATTGGGTATAAAAGAATTGGGTATAAAAGTAGGTGGAATGCAAAGGGAATGGGAGATTTAATGTATATAAATAATAAAGCAGGAAGAAATGGATAAAGACAAGAATATGTACTGGGTGTGCTCCAAACCTATTTTTATCAATGAGAGATTAACCATGAGATGAAAAGATTTTGGCCTTATTGAAATTTAAGAATATAGAACTTAATATTTATAAATTGTAGTTATTTCACCATGAATTTTCAATTAACCATGGATAATTATGTCATCACAAATCAAGACCCAGAATATAATAAGGTATTGTTCACAAATGGTACGATATATCAAATTACAAAATGAGTCCATACAGGAATTTCTGCAGTAGCAGATAACATTTGCTGTGATTACATGTCATTTTTTAAAAATGAAATCATTATTTATTTAATCAATTTATCTTGACTTGCAATGATATGTTCTTGAGCCATAAACTGATCATACAATGCTGGATTCACAAGTAAAGTTAGGTTAAACATTCCTGTTTCAGGGTGTTGTTGCTATATCCTGTATATTAGTAGTATAATTATTATGGATAAGAAATAGCTGTTTTAGATTGGGTGTCGGTCTGCAACAACATGTTGATCTACCAGTCAAAGCTTTAATAAAGGAAATGCCATTGTCCAGGATATATATTTTCCATTACTTTTAGTATAATATTCTTTCCATGATGTTTGAAAAATTGTGGAGGAAGGGCACAGTGCTGGAGAATTGGAAAAGGGCAAATATGTTTCTATGATCAAAAATGTGTGAAGGGAAGAGAGAATCTGGGTTACTACACTCTGATAAAAACCTCATACAGATACCAGACAAAGTTCTGGAACATATTATTAAGAAGTTGGTTTGTAAGCATGTAGAAATTAATGCATGGCTTGAATAAGTCAGGTCAAATCAATCTTCTTTTTGATAGAATGGTTAGTTTAATCTTGACGGACATAGTATACCTTGGTTTCAGCAAAACATTCTTCTACAAAATTCTATATGTGCTGGACTACATTACCATTAGATAGATACAGACCTAATTGAACAGCCATACTATATAAGTATATATTTATGTTTAGGCCCTTTCTTCTTAATTTGGGCACTAAAGCAGTATAGCCCTAGAATCCCATTTTGTATTCATGGGGTCTTATTTCAGACCAAATTCATATACCCCTTCTGAAGATAGTATTGATATCAACTTGGCATCAATGTCATGTTCTCTTGATGTTATCCTCTTTTAAGCATGCAAACTGATTTTCTCCTGCTTTGGCTACCAAACTGAAATTCCACAACAAGCACCTTCTTCTCTTACTTGTATTTGATTTTGGCACTCTTTCATCAATTGCATAGACAGCCTTACCTTGCTTTTGGGAACAATGTCTGACTTCAAAACTGGGGTGGGTTTGAAATTATTTATGTGATTACTTTTTATGTCTTGCATCCCACCATCAGTGTAGACCAGGGGTCTCCAACCTTGACAACTTTAAGGCTTGTGGACTTCAATTCCCAGAATTCTTCAGCCAGCAAAGCTGGCTGAGGAATTCTGAAAGTTGAAGTCCACAAGCCTTAAAGTTGCCAAGGTTGGAGACCCTCGCGGTAGACCATAAAGAAGACATCTTGACAGAGGTATGTTACCAAAACAACAAAGAGGCAAAGGTGGCTGAAACCGAAGAAGAATGTTAAGTGTAACCCTAACTCATTTAAAGGTGAGAGAAGGAGGGGCAAAGCACTATCAGACTTGTATGATTCTGATACATAGCTCATCTTAATAAAAGTAGTTTAGTCTTTCCCTGGAGTTTATTCCTTGCTCTGGTTTACATTATATGGGAATTTATTCATTGCTCTTCTGGTTTACATTATATGGGCGATGCTGAGATCTTTTGCTAAATGAGCAGATAGAAGTATTTTAAATAGGGTTTGTTTGTTTTTTAAATGCCACCCTGAAAGCTTTACATGAGTGTTTATATTCAGGAAGTCACGATGGCCCCCAAAATTTCACCTCATAAAGGCAGATCTTGCAAACACTGAAAGAAGGAACGAAAAGGGTCCTAGCATTTTATTGTCCCCCTCCTTGTATGGATCAGGATCGCCATAGTTCATGGTTCACGCTACCGATTAGTCAGAAGGAGCTCCGATTGGTGCCTTCCTTGTGCCTGCTCCCTGCTTTCTGACTAGAAGAGGCTCTCTCTGGTCCTTTCCCAAACCTCCTCGGAGCACCTGGCGCTGCAGGGAAGCGCCCTGAAGGCCCTGGGTCCGTGCTTCGAGGATGCTGAGCCTGGGGAATCGGAGTCAAGCACAGGTCGGGAGCGTCGCTTTCCGAAAAGCCGAGCACAGCGCCAGGCCACGGAGGAGCGAGCCCCTTTGCTTGTGGATCGCCTTGCAGGTCCAGCGACTGCAAGGCTACAAGTTTCCCGCGCGTCTCTCTGTCCTGACGCCGCTCCCGTCTCCCTGGAGTCCTTCATTCATTTCCTCTCAATTCAATCCTTTACTGTCAATGCACAACATGTGTGCAGCGAAATTGAGTGAGCCTCCCTCAGTACAATCACACAAAGCACAGAAACACAGAATACATTCTGATACAGAATACATCTCCAGATTTATAAACAAATCCCTAACCCCAGAAATGTGCCCCTAGGCACATTTCCACATACAGATATATATGTATATATACACACACGTGCATATTTATACATACGCACATTATTCCACCAAAGGCACGGAATGGTACTCGCTGGCATTTGGGTAAAGGCACAGTGCAGGGGCCAGACGGTCAGTTGGCTATCCTGCCACCCAAAGGCTCAACCCTCCCCCAAAAAACCCTGGCTTTGCTTGGCAGGGTCTTTCATTCCTTCACTGATTTATTCTGCAACCAGCCTGCTCCAGAAAAGGCAAACTTGGTTTGGCTATCTTCCTTCCACCTGCTGCCCCCTCCCCAGCCCCGCCGGAGGCGCCCCTCGGTCGCCTAAAAGTGCTAATTGGCCTCCTGGGAATCCGAAAGAGAGAGAGAGAGAGAGAGAGAGAGGGACCCGCCCCATAAAAGCCTTTGCATTTAGGCGTTTAGGAGGGGCGCAACAAGTCTCCAGGTCGCAGGTAAGAGCCGGGGAGGCGCTTGGCTGGAAAAAGGGGGCCAGGTGCGAGGCGTTTCAACTCCCCTCCTGTGCATTGCGGGGGTGTACCCTCTCTCCCCCCAAAGCAGCCTTTCCTAAGGCCTTGGGGGGGGGACTACAATCCCCATGTGGCTGCCTGCCTGTTTGGGCTGGCTGTTGTAGTCCGCCGCACGCGGGGGCGGGCGCGTGGTGCGTCGTTTCTGGAGCCAGGCTGCCTTGCTAGGCCTTGCCAAGAATGAGATGCATTTAAGGCAGCAGGTGCTCCGGATGAGCGCAAAGGACCTGGAAGGACTGAGGGAGGGGCGCGTGTCTCTGGGACCGAGGGTGCAGGGGCGGTGGGGAACCAACCCCTCCAGCGTGACTGCCCCATCCCCGGGTCTTTGGGAACGCGGGCGCTAAGGGCGCACGGGACCCCAAAGCCTTAAGCGCTTTCCGAGATCTGTTTCTGAAGGTCGGATCCACAAGTATTGCTTGCGCCCTTTTCCTTCTCCGGAGTGTCCACTTCTCTGCGCCCTCCCAGGCCGGTTGCTTTTTATCCTAGTCCTTTTCAAACCCGAGTAAATGATCCAAAAAAGCGGGTTAAAGTTGGGTTTTCTTTAGATAAGGCAGGAACCCCTATATCACCCGGGGGGGGGGGCATGCATTTAAATAAGGATTTTGTGATCTGTGTAACAGAAGGGGGGACATTTTTGGGGAAGCAGCGTTTGGCTGCTGCTTTCTCCCATCGGTTTGAACCGATTTCCCTTAAGCCACAATTCACGTTGCATTTCTCTAGCCAGCATTGGGGATTCTTCTAGATTAGAAGCAGGGTTTGGCTTGGAAAAAGAAGCTCCGTTTTCATGGAGAAAGTGGGCTACAAGTGCTTTTCAAAAGGTGACTGGACTTCTTTTTTTCCCCTTGAAGATATTTTGCTTTTTTTTCTGGAAGCCAAACATCTTAAAAAAAAAAAAAAGTCCAGTTGCTTTTTGGAAAACAAACAAACAGCTTTGGGACTTCTTGTAGCTAAGTTTAACCTTAAGTGTTTTTGAGGATTTGGCCTTGCAGTTTGTGGTTCCTTTTTATTGGAGGGACTTTTTTCTGTCTCCAGTCTTGGCAGTTTCTTAGTGGCCTCCCATCCCTGAATTACGTAATCTGTCCTCTTCCTGATTAGCTTCCAAGGCTAGCCTTTTGGAATAATCCAGAATATTCCAATTCTTGTGCGCATGTCTGAAAGGCTGTTTGGTCAGGCTGGCTGAGGAAGATGGGACTTGCAGTCCAAACAAGCCTGAAGGCCACTCAGGGGGAGGGACGTTTGCTGTCCCTGAACAGATAAAACTGCAGTTTGATCATTGTGGTGATGGAAGGTGGCTTATGCATTCACATACAGCAGGGTTGGGGAACCTTGGCTCTTTCATGACTCATGGACTTCAACTCCCAGAATTCCTGAGCCAGCATGGGTGGCTCAGGAAT
>JAEANM010010270.1:0-15883 GCA_017656035.1 Myanophis thanlyinensis
ATCATCATCATCATCATCATCATCATCTACTAAACTTGGATGTCACACAATTCTCAATGATTGTGGGCATCTGCAATGATAAACTCTTTTAACCTATGATGAGTTAACCAGAAGATAGTAGACCTATTCTGGATAGATGTTCAAAAATATGAGGTCTGAAACTTCACAGCAAGAAATACAAAGAAACAGAAAGTTTATTAGTTTTGTACTGAACATGAACAGGAAAAAATTATAAGACTTGGAAGTTCTAGAAAGGCTACAATATTTATTTTAGAAGCCCTTCAAAAAGGCAATCATACCAATGATTGATCATTAGTAATGCTCACATCAGAAACAGATAATCAATTGTAATCAGGCATCAAATTGTAATAGTAGAATTTGCCAGAGAAATAATTGGATAATTACTTGAATGTTAAATGAACAGTGAATCTGTTACATAAGGAATACATCAGACTTTTCAAGAAAGGTCAATGAATATTGAATTGAAATATTGTAATCCAAATCAATGAAATTGTCAGATGAATAATTTAATTATATAAAGATATCCCTAGAAAGGTATTCATGAAAGTTTCCATGCCTTATTTGTTTAATGCATATACCTAAAGTGAGAAAAAAAGCTCACACTTGCTTATTTGCATATATCTCCTTTTTATGTGACTATTCAAAA
This sequence comes from Myanophis thanlyinensis, assembly GCA_017656035.1. NCBI lineage: Eukaryota > Metazoa > Chordata > Lepidosauria > Squamata > Homalopsidae > Myanophis > Myanophis thanlyinensis. The sequence goes on from JAEANM010010270.1 coordinate 668, forward strand.
TTGATGTGGGAACAGAATGTGTAAGTTGCACTTATTTCCTGTGAGTAGCAATTCCTGTCTTTTTTTAGGAGTGTGATATAAAGTTTCTGAGTTTATGCAGCACCCATATTCCTTTGTAAATTATTCTTATTACCACATTTTGTAATGGGAAACCCAGAGTGATTTGTGTTAGGAACTAAATCAGAGGAAGATTATTTAGAAAGCATTACATGAATAGTTGGGCTTCTCATATCTGTTTTGGAATCATGGAAGATAACAATGTGCTATGACTCCTATTCTCCTATTTCAGATACATCTATTCTTTAGCTGTGGCATAAAATGTTATTGGCATGGAAGAGAGACAGAGAGAGATTGATGTATATGTATATGTATATGTGTGTATATAAAACAAGTTGAACAGGCCACAAGACTAGCAATTCCTGATAGCCCTATCATCCAAGAATCTACTGAACTGTGACCATATTTAATGGCTCACACATTGCATAGCTTAACTAGACATACACTATCTGAATACATACAAAATTCTTAATATAAAATAATAAATAGTTTTACACTATGGAAAAATGCATAAGAACAGAAGCACTAGGAGTATAATTTTTATACACAGAATCATTACTGATGCTGGTGCTTGCCGAAAAGAAATTAAACATATATTTCGTCTAGGAAATATGCACATGTACACACATTTTGCAAGAATTACAATGTACATAAGCAGTCAAATCTAATGATGTAACAAAATAAGATAAAATCATGCTTAATCAATCAATATTAACAATAACCGAATACAATAGAGTCCATAAGTCTCGTCTCATTGTTAATGAAAGGCAGTGTTTGGATATACCATGAAGGAACCCTGAGCCCTGTTTCTAAGAATTTCTAGGTGGAAAGCTCTTGTTGTTATTGTTCAGTCACTAAGTAATGTCTAACTCCTCACAACGTCATGGAGCACAGCATGCCTGCCCTCCATTGTCTGCCAGAGTCTGCCCAAACCTATAGCATTTCCAATCATAAGGCAATTGGCAGATAATCTATAGTTTTACCTTAGTGTACACACAAATGGCTTACAAATGGATAATGTCAACTGAAGTGCTAGTGAAAAACAGATATTAATCAACCTATGAGAATAGTGGATACAAACAACAGGGATCTATGATATGTGCATCATAGGTAGAGATTACACAGAGTTCAGATGGCTTTAAGTCATCCAATTTTGAATAATTAACACTGGAAACTATGTTTTGCTAGTGATTATACTTAGCAATAATTTCATAACTGATTTTAGAAGATTTTATAAATTTTAGAAATTTTCTAATGATGAAATAAGTTTACTTATATAAATAATTGTGAATTAAATTGAATTGAATCATTTATTTGGCCAAGTCGATTAGGCACAGAAGAAATTAGTCTCCAGTACTGAAGCATTCAGTGTACATGCAAAGCAACAGCAAGCGAATAAAAAGAAAGGAGTTGAAACAGTTTATATCCAGGATATGAGAGGTTTGCAGATATCTTCTCAGCTCTCCTTCTGACCTGCGCAATATACAGCTCTTCTATGGAAGGCAGGCTGGTTGCTATTATTCTTTCTGCAGTCTTCACTGGAGTCTGTCCCTGTCCTGTTTGGTTGCTGTGATTATTTAATTTACTTAAAATTAATCAAAATCACTTATTTACAGTCTAAAGATAAAGGAAAGTAATATCTTGGAAGTGGCTAATAATAAATAAATACCTGTCAAGAAAAAAGCTGCTTAGCGTATTGTTAAGAATTAAAAATTACTATATTAACTTTTTCACCATATGATCAGCACCAAAGCAGAATTGAAAAGAAATGCAACTATAACTTGGGCAGAACACAAAACTAAAGGCTACATTCCTATAGCTATTTCATTTAATTTATTACAGACCTTGTACCCAATAATAGTTTCATTTCAGCTTGGTGATGAGCGCCAGAAAAGGCATTGTGGTGTGGTAATTCATATCTAAAAATAGAGCTGGATCGCTATCAAACTTGTCCTTTAAATTCTCTGCCCGCCCGCCCCACATTGCCCCAAAGGATTTAGTTTGTTAAGTATCTGGGATCGCCATAAAATTTGCAGCTTCAAGCACATTCAACACAAACTGGGAAATATGGCTTCTCATATCTGAGATTCCACAATTTAGCTATCCTCTGACCTGAAGAAATACAATACCTGTATTAGACTTTTCAATTCAGAAATTTAAATATTAATTAAACCTAATGTCACATTCCTCAACCCCCTGCATGCTTATATCACCCATATTACTGTGGCATAGATTTAAATAGATTGGCAGGTTTAGGTCTACTTGATTTGTCTCAGTTGTTAGGAATATAATATAAACATAGCACTTTTTTACGGAAAGGTCTCAAACTTCATTGAGCTTTTCACGGAAAACTCTTCTTTAAGTTAAGACTATTCTAGTACAACTACTTTGGGATCACACTGAGAAATGTTGGAGGTGACAGTCCCAGCATACTCAAAGTATTGGTTATGTTAAGAAATATATTCTTCTATAGTAACTATATACCTCAATCACTATTTAAACTATTTGACTACCATTTGATCTTTGTTTATTCCTAGGGCAGTGGTACTTGAGTGAGGGTACCAGGTGGTGTGGCCACCATGCAATTAAGCTGGCACTAAACTTTTTACCTTTTCTGAATTTTTTAAAAAACCATGTTTTAACTTTCTTTAGCACATTTTAGAGGTTATTTAACATGCCACTGAAATGTAATTATTGGGACCACAAATAATTTATTGGCATCTTCCGTAATTTAAACTTTATATTTTTTAAAGGTATATTTCATAGGCTACCAGCATTAGAAGAAGATCTGTAGTTCATTCCTATTTCAATGTAGGAATCTAAATTAAAATATTTCAAAAACCTATTTATCTAGTTTTCTTTTGAATACTTCCAATGAAGAAAAACCTTTTTGCTCAATTAGGTCAATTGCCAAAATGCTTTTAATGTTCATATATTTCTTCAAACCTTCAGTCAGAATTTTAATAGAATTGAACAACTTGCTCCCTAAGATTTGGAATTATATATATTTTGATGACTAAAATTTATTTGATTTATTTACAGCCACATCCCATTGCTGGCTCATATTCAATTTGAATGTATTTGTAATGCCTTCCTTCAAGAAACTTATATAAATTTATGTTCCTACTTTAATATTTTGATTGTTATATGCATTTGCATTCATTCATTGCCCAAAACCATGTTTTTATTGCATAGAGTCCATTTCTAGCGCTCCTATTGAGTCCAACATTTTTCTTTTAAACTTATATCCTTCTTTTATATTTTCTGTAAGGTGCTTCTAAAGGTGATTCTAAAATATATTAGTATATTAATGTTGGAACTTTGGAAAACAAGTTAATCTTTTTTTGTATTTTTGTTTTTGAAGGAACCAGATAAACACAGTTCATGTTCTTTTTTAAACAAAGAAAGTGAGACGTAATCAAGGTTGTGACTGGTGAATCTTCCTTGTATTTTTCCTGGCCAAACACTCTTTATTTGTATACTCACTGCTGAATAAGATCTCTAGACCTTGAAACATTTGTTTTTCTTACAAAAAACCCCACCAACCCTCAAACAAATCCCATTTTGAAAAAAGTGTTCCTACAAGTGAGTCTTGCAATAAGGCTGAGTGAAACAGTCACTTCAGGCAGCACATTTTGAGTGTAATGGAAAGTTAGCGATCGAAATGCAATTAATTGATTCTTTGTGCTCTCATACCAGCTCCTTATGAGCTCCAGGCATTTGGTTGGCCTTGGGTATAATGTCTCTCAATTTAGAAAGTGACAGGCACCTTTACTGTTGTGGGCATATCTTTACTTACCATTTAAGCCACTCCTAGCCTGTGCTTCTGTGGCTTTGGCAACAGCTTGCAGGATATATAGTACAAATTTCAGATTACGAAAGCTTCTATTGGACAATTCCCTGCTGCTCTATCCTACCTGTGGAAATTCTCCTGTATTATTATATGTATATGTATACTAATACATATATGTATGTCTTACTTATGTATGTATATGTATACACTTACACACAAACATGTGAAAAATTAAATTGCATTATTATATGTACATGGGGCCACAATGGATTTGGGGTTAAAGACTCTGAGCCTGTCAGCGGGAAAGCTGACAGCCTGGATTCAAGACGTGAACTCCATGCAACAGGGTGAGCTTCTATTACTTGTTCCAGCTCCCACCCACCTAGCTGTTCAAACGAATGCAAATGCGAGTAGATTAATAGTTACCATTTCAGTGGGACTGTAATAGCATTATGTATGCCTTTGACATAGAGCCATGCTGGCCACGTGACCACAGAAATTGTCTTCAGACAATCTTGGTTCCAATGTCCAACCTTTATCTTTTTTATTACAGTATATGTACAAAATGTACATGCATAGGTATAGGCATATAAAAAGCTTATTTTAAAAAAAAATGTTTCTCTTTATATATTATTTTTTCCTTATCTTTAACATGACTGTTATAATAGCATAATCATACAAGCCATCCCACAACAGTGTAGAAAAGGAAGAAAAAGAGCCATGTATACCATCTTGAGGTTCTGTTCTGGTTCAGGTCTTCATACGCATGCAGGCATACCTGGCTGTATGCGACAACTAATGTGGAGGCTGCGAGCCCAGAATGCTATCTTAATTTAAACCAAAGTTTGATAGCAACTTACAGATTGCCTGAAAGCCTTACATACGGCTACATGAATAAACTGTTGTTTCCTGCAACATTCCCCTCCCATCGCCCCACCTATAAGTTCTCTGGGAGGGGAGAATCATTAACCCCTTCTCTGCTTCTGAAGTTGCTCTCTCCTCCTCAAAGCCCTACACATACGCATGTCAGGGACAGCCTCCCTCTGTTCTTCCTCACTGCTCCCTGTTCTTCCTCACCGCTCCCTGACTCAGATGCCACCTGGTGGCCAACAGGCCTCTCTAGTCCCTGCTCTGACTCCGAACGCCACCTAGAGTCTTCCTCAGCCTCCAAGGGAGTCCCCTAGTGTTCATCACTGTCAGATTCCACCAACAGCTCAGCCAGCTGCTGTTGAGCCACAACAGGTCCTGAATAAAAGACATGATATAAATCTAATGAATAAAGTATATAAAGATTATGTATTTGTTCCATGAATGGGCAAGACTGTACAATAAGTTACTTTTATTGCATTAGGACTGTGAAAATTTCCAGGATAGCTGCATGAGTTGATTGCACCAAAACAAAAACCACCCCCTAACTTATTTCTTATAAAGTTGGGTCAAATTTCATACAATCCAAAAGAACGTACACATTTATCATTCTATGACTGTGAGTAAAGGTTTGATGGTCTCTGTCTATTTCGAGAGAGCACTAGAACTCAAAATACTCACTACCTCAATATTTGTGCCCTTCTCATTCCAGGACTCAGAACCAGTGCATAATTCATTCAATTCATTCCCATAGGATCTTATCCCTAGCAAAATAAAATAATATTCTGAGTCAGTAGTCCATTTTCTATATGGAAACAGATTATATCCCATGTTATTGTCTGTTTTTCTCTATTCTAGGGATGAAGGAGTTGCTAGTACAAAAGTGAGCACAGGAAACAACCAAGTGAAAATCACAACAGACTTCAAGCAGAGTCCTACATGTCATGACATGTTTTAAGACAAGCAAACAGGCAGTTGAACAGCATCATTTCCATTCGTAGATGTTCCTGTTCACTTCTTCAGAATGCCCCCAATTGTGTTGACCCCCTTTCAGTGTCTGTCTCTGTTCACACAGCATTCTTGGTTTCTCATTTTTTTGACATCATACACAACTAGAATTGCAGATGTAACTACAGATTAGAAATCAAGTCAAACATGAGAGCAGCAACTGGAATTTAGGGCCAAATATATGGCCCGCACAGTTTGGTCCCTATCAGAGCAGAATGGTTGGATGACCTCAAGAAAAACAGCCAACAAACGCCTAGTAATCTGAATGTTGTATGATCAAAATATGTCACTCTAGCTTCATGGCTTTTCTTGCTTGTGCAAGTATAATTTGTTACCCAGGTGCACCTATAATAACCACAATCTTGGTGCTTTTATCACTTGGGATAGATTATGCACAGAGCTAGCGATTCCTGACACTTCCCAAATACTAAGGTGACAGTAAAGCTTGAGATCACAAGGCACTACCCTAGAAGATTGTCTTACACAGTTATATAATAACAACAAAAAGCATAGTACCAACAGTTTTTTAAAATTATCCCTTCACAAATGTCATAAAAAGGATGATTATTTTTTCCCCATTAAAAACTGACCTTTTCAGAGTATTTATTCCTTTGAAACACATTCTTATTAGTCTGCATTTGAATTACAGGATCAATAGCAAACAATAAAAGATTGACATTTTAATCCTATTTTTGCTTCAGACACTTTGTTCAGAATTGGCATTAGATCACTTCTGTTTCCATGTATAGAGATAGCAATTTAGCATCTTTATCTGCTGTGTTTGCTCTTTTTTCTTCAAATGAAATTTGAATAAAAGAGAAAACTTTCAAGAGTGAATGCATTCTTTTTAAATATCCCAAATGAAAGATAACTTTACTTTATGTAGCCTGCTTTTAATTATTTATTTTCATCCTCAGAAACCTTTATACCATTGTATTCATGCTAGGTCATTATCCTGGGCAGTTTGCCAATACAAAACTGAAGTGAAGCTCTCTTGACAAAATGAGTGAAACTCACAAAACAATCATGAAAGTTTACCTGAAACTCACAAGCCAATCTCCATGTATCATTTTTGTATGAGAGAGATTTCCCAGAGAAAATTATATTCTACTTTGCTTATACTTACAGCTAGAACATTGTGTTCTTCTCTGGAAGAGTTCTTTTGTCCTCTTGTATCATTTAATGTAATTTCCCATCTTACTGTTGAGAGGCACTGTACTTGGCCTGGTATCAAATGGTTGTTGGAGAACTGCAAGTTGAATAAGATCAGGATGCTAGCATAAGTCAAACCAATACAGCAAGGCATGCATGTTTTACCATAATACACTAAATGTTCTTGAAAATCTACATTTTTGAAATTCCACTAAAATCTCTGATCCAAATATAGAAATACTCCTTGTAATTACAGACCATCAGTCTTCAAAGTGATATTGCCATCATCAGCTGATTTTCAGTAGTGCTATTTTTGGGAAAACCCTTCTGCCCATAATGAAGATTTAAAATCTCTTACCCAATCCTTGGGACCCCAAAGGCCAAAATATTTTAGCCCTGTACCTTCTAGAATCATTATTTCACACAACTTATGGATTTGAGCAGCTGAAACAATTTCTTTTTATCCCCACTCAGAAAAAGACAGAGAGAGAAGAGAACTGTCAGAATGTTTAAATCAAAGGTAGGCCACAGATCTATACTTGAAAAGTTAAGTTGATCACTCTATGAGCAACAGCAATAGCACTTAGACTTATATACTGCTTTACAGTGCTTTGCAGCCCTCTCTAAGCGGTTTACAGAATATTATAATAATCAGCATATTTTCCCCAACAATCTGGGTCTTCATTTTACAGACCTTGAAAGGATGGAAGGCTGAGTCAACCTTGAGCTGGTCAGGGTGAAACTCCTGGCTGTGGCCAGAGTCAGCCTGCAATGCTGCATTCTAACCACTGCACCACCATGGCTCTTTTGAGAGCAAAGGGAACATGTTTTATGTATCTCTTAGCTGATATCTACAGGTATGGTGGTTTTCACAAGTTATACTAGATCTAACCAGAAACTATGATACCGTAGACGATTGTTAGTCATTGTCTCCAAATAGACTTGACTAATAAAGATTGAAGACTGCCCTCCCCATTTCTTCATGCCATAACAAATGACAACAGGAATTTGTTGGATTGAAATTAGTAGCCAAATCAGAAACATCCTTAAATGCCTCAAGAAATAGAATACCACCATTTCAGTTATTTCTTTAACACTACTTTTTGGATTTATAAATGGTTTCCAAAATATTTTTTTAGTGTAATGTTGACAAAATCAAGATATCTCCTTTCCTTAAAAAAAATCATTTCTAATGTATGTCCTTCCCAGAGCCTCAAATTAAATACATATTTCTGGACATGATCATGTGGGTTACTGCCTGCGCATTACTTTCTGCATGATGTAATTGCATATGATCTGTTCTTCATGTACTTAGGATTGCAACTGAATAGCCTGATTCTATGGACTGGTTTAATTTAGCATCTAAAAAAGTGATCCCTGCTGAAGGATTACTGACGTTCCAGTGCCAGCACACAGAGACCAACTGCCTTAGCAGGACAGTACGTAAAGAGAAATCAGGTTATATGTTTTATTCTTTCTCCTGAGCAAATAATTTTCACAGCTGTGTCAGATTTCTTCATGAAGGTAAGTAACATACTTTCTTAAAAATCAAAAAGCAGGCAGATCATTCCCTTAGTGAGAGAGTTTCATATATAATAATATTTTGGTGGATAAATCATTGCTTTTTTTCATGGAAGTCTTAACAATGGTTACAATCTCATTGATTTAAGATAATGTCCCATCACTTGCTGTGGTAGAAATAAAACTCTTCTCACAGTTTTCTTTTTGATTTCACAGCCTCTTCCTGCCCTTTCTAAATGTTTTGTTCTGACAGAAAGCACATGGGTGTTATAACCAGAAAACTATTTGCAGCGGTGACAAGTAGGAAAAGAAAGAGCAGGTGTAAATATAAGTCCTACAGGAAGACATATATCTTGCTGGAGCAACACATTGAAGACAGACATATACTATTCAGTACTATAAACAAATCGGAGAAAATGTATAAAACCCATTTGTTTCAATAATTTGTTTGTTTGTTTGTTTATGTCAACATTGTGTCATTAATGGAAATTTCATCCATAAATTTTTCAGTAAAAGCTGCTTGAAAGTCTATGAGATTATGGAGCCCAGGCTTCATTGATGCAATTAGCAAGGAATTTCAGGTTTATGACTAACCCACTTCTTCAGACAGAATTTAAATGTTAGCTCCTTTTAGAACTGTTCCATGGAACTATCTGTGTTTTAACTCAGTACTAGGACACTAATCGAGATGCAGTTGCTATGGCAAATGAATTTTTCTTCTAAAAGTTAGCACCTATTTAACTATTTACATTTCTTGCATGGCAAAGCTGGTGAGAGGATGTCATAAAATATTCATAAATTTAACCCATTAATTTGAAGACAAGCATTTTTGCAAAATACCTTATTTCCAGGCACATTCTCCCCTCTCCCTTCCCTTGCATCTGATTCATTTCCTAATTGTTCAGCAGATTTACTTGAGTGTAAATCCCAATGAATTTAGTGAAGTCAGCTTTTGTTTAGACATGAATCAGATTGATTTCTCTGCCTTAATCCCCAGGAAGAAAGGAAGGGACGGATTACCTTTGAAATATCTGGTTCTTCTTTCATATCAAGTTCTTTGGGTCTTCTCTTCTTTCTTCTTTTGTCATTTTCTCCCCAAAAGTGATGGACCAAAATAATTCATTTCAGTCCAAGCAAATAGCCTTTTGGAAATTATCTTTTCCATTTTAATGAACATGTTTTAAAATGCTGGAAAAAAACTTAGCATCTGCGTTTTAGCGATAGCAAAGAAATATTTGCAACAAATGAATCCTTCTCTGCAAAAATTGACAGGAAAGGATTATGGTGATGTGAGAGAATTTCTATTTCCCTGGTCCTTACACATAAAGAGGACCCCATCCAATGTATGACTTAATTTTTGAAATAATAATGGTAGATCAATTCTTTTTATTTAAGGCTATAAAATAAATCAGATAAAATATACAGGAAACCAAAGACTTTAGCATTTTAGCTTTTGTTTTACGAACTTGTTTACTAATCCTTTTACTTCATTGGACAAAAAAGAATGAAAGAAAAATTATAGTGCTAGAGAAATAGAAGGTGTGTGAATATTCTCGTTTGAATAGGGCTACCCAGATTTCGGGATATAAAAAGAAATCTCATTTGCATATTAACCTGTATAAAGTTTGCATGTGAACTTGCCTCTATTTTTACTTATTTGTGGTAAAAGATTGTAGGGGTATTAAAAAGGAATGGAAGGATAATAAACAAGTAATAGTGGTAGCTTATCTCATAAATGGTAATTCCGTCCAACTAGCAAGAAACTGATAAAGCATTTCAAATCCTTCAGAGATTCCTTCTGAATGAACTCAATATAAATAAAATATAAATAAAAAGGAGTCTGGTAACACCTTTTCCGACTAATACATTTAATCTTTTCCAATTAATACAGTACGTATTTAAATCAGTGTTGTTCAAATTTGGCAGTATTAAAATGTGGGGACATAAACTTCCAGCAATTCCCATTCAGCCAAAAAAAAAAATAGTTACCTGGTTGTCTTGGTGTTTGTTTGTTTTTTGTTCTCTTAAAATAAAGCTAGGTTCATTGTTAAGTATTTGCCAACAGCAATGTGCAGACTGCAGGGGACTGAATAATCTTCAAATTACAATTCTACTGATTATTATGGAGAGAAAGAAAATATTCTTAAGGAAACGTGGGAAATACTTTATTGTTTTGCCAGAGGTTTAAAATTGCTTCCAAAAACTGATTGGGCTTTTAATGACTTTTTCTCTGCCTTTGAAAATGCTGCTGAAACTTATTTCATTGATCCAACAAATCACCTTGTTCTCCCAGGCAACTACTAGCAATGCTGTTTGAAAAAAATCATGAAAGAAAGAAAAGTGTGCTGAGAAAGAAACTATTACTATGTGTAGTGTAAATGCTGAACTAAGATTTTACATTTATCAACTGCCCACTCTTACAGAGTGGTACCCAACAAAGTAGAAAAAAACAAAATAAGGACAGTACTGATAATAAAATAGTAAACAATTAAAAATACAGCAAATGTGTAATGTATGGAAGAGCACCTGTACACTAATCGACAAGACCCAAAAGCTCATTGAAAAAGCTAGTTTTCACAATCTTCCTAATTCAAAACAAGGCAGGTATCCTTCAAGCTGCCAAGAGTAACATGTTCCATACTTCAGGGTTCACTACAGATAAGACTTTACACCCAAGTACAAGAGGGGACTCTCAGCAGTCTTTTTTAAGTGGGCAGATGGAACTATTTCTGGAAAATCAGTGCTTGATTGGAAGTAATTAAATGGCATATTATTCATTTGAAAAGACAGTACAATGTTAAAAAAAAGCTTAGTAATAGATATACATTACCAGATACATAATGGGTATACAAGAAAAAAAACCACATCTTTTATAAGTAAGAAGGAGGGAGAATAAAAACAGAGATGTTTCGTTTATTTCCTGTAATAAAGTTTCATAGAATATCAGTATATCTTCTTCTGTGATTGGCAATGTGTGATGAAATACTTGAAATGTGTATACAAATTACAAAGTGTGAATAACAGTGAGAAACATGAGAATGGTAGTTGGGAAGGACAAGCATAGTGAGATTTGCTATCTTTGTCAGTTTAGATAAATAAAACTAATTATTATTTTTATTAATGTGATATTGATGCAACAACTATTCTTTTATTTTGGGGATGATATTTTTGGAAAAAACATCTTATTGTACCACATGCTGATGTGAATCATAAATAAAAAATCATTACTAGATTTGAACATGGTAATTCTATTGGCCTAATTAGAATAATCTTAATTCTGACTAACTGCTTCACAGTTTACTTCAGAGTTCCTACTTTCCATTTCCTTCTATGCTTTACAGAAATTAAACACATAGTGAGCCTGGATAGGAGACAGTAGTTAGAATAAATGTTGAGATGATAAATTGAATGATTCTCTCTGCTACGGGAGAAATTATGGGAACTCCTCCATATAGCAGTATCTTTATAGTGATGAACCTAGAGCTACATGTGATCTCCAAACTACTATTTCTGCCTTCCAAAGTCCCTCCTGTTGCCGCATCAAATTTCATTTCCTATTTTCAGGTGGAAAAAAACTGAAATCTTAAGCCAAAGACTAAAACAGAGAATTTTAAAAAAACAGGAAAGCTTCTACAGAAGGAAGCTTTTTATCCTGACTATGTGTACAATACAGCTATCTTCACTGCCAAATGAAGTTTCAATCACCACTCAAAAAGACAATTAATCAATGTTCCTAATTCTTCATTAGCTTCTAAACGTGGTGAGGTCATGATCTCATGAGTTATTCTTTCTCAAGATAATCTTGATATTTCTTTTTTATTCAGCTTTGCCTCTGTCCCTTAGTTGCATTGAAGGCCCATGCTTTGTCTATGCATCTATGCTTCCAGATTTGTTTGCAGTTATATTGACATGAGCCTAGAAACAATCATTTTTTTCCACTAGACTAAATATCCAATTTATTTTTTTTAAAAATTAAGATGCTGCTGCTCCATTTCAAAACCAACAGAGGGAGCAGCAAAGGGATAAAGTATCCAGCCGTGTACTGACAACTGCAGATGTTCTTTTCTAGTTCAGGAACTTTCTTAGGATATATCCAGATACATGATGTCTTCAGAAAGCACTATAAAAAGGAGTGGAATTACTTGTACGATCTGTTTATTTTGATTACCTACTGAAATAACACAAGCAGTTTAGGTTAATTGTTGAGAAGTAAAGGAACTAACGGGGCTCAAGTTCTGTAAAGGAGTTGGTTTTTAGGATCATGTAACAAGATAGCTTAGATCAGTGTGTTTTTCAAGCTTAACTTTAAAATATGGGCATCAACTGCATGGATGGTTGTTGGAGAATTCTGGGAATTCTGAATTCCACATATCTTAAAGTTGTCATGTTTGAAAAGCACTGATTTAGTTATTGAAGTTGGAAAAATGTTACAGTAGAATTTTTTATTCTACTAAAGAGTTAGTGATCTTTACTTGTGTGACTGTAACTAATTAATATTATTTGCAAAAGTAAAAATTGGGGAACCATTTTAAATCAATATTTTTGGCACATTCCTAGGGATTATTCTTTTTGAAAAAAATATATTACATATATAAATGTATCATTCATGTATTACTGGGCTGGAAGAGATGGGGAAAGAAAGAGATTGTTCTAAGAAATGTTTAAATAATAACAGAATTGAAAGGCATCTTGGAGATGTTCTAGTCCAACCCGCTGCTCAAGCAGGAAGTACCTATATTATTCTGTCAAGTGGCTGTCTAATCTCTTTTTAACAACCTCCAATGATGGAACATCCACAACTTCTAAAGACAACCCATTGCAGTAATTCATTTTCAGGAAATTCCTTCTTAGTTCTATGTTGGATCTGTCTCAGATAAGTTTCTGTTCTTACTTCTTGTCTTGCCCACAGATGGTTTGGAGAATAGGTCAACCCCCCCTTCTTTATGACAGCCCCTTCAAATATTGGAAGACTACTACCATGTCATCCCTAGTCCTTCTGTTTGTTACACTAGACTGACTTAGTCCCTGAAACCATTTGTCATATGGTTTAGCCTCTAACCTTCTAATCATTTTTGGAATACTGCATCTTCTCTGCATTCTTTCTGCAGTATATAGCGGTACTAATATTTTACATGATCTTGATAATATTCCACTGTTGATATAGCCTAGGATTGCATTGGCTTTTTTGACAGCTGCAGCACACTTCTGGCTTATACTTGAGCAGTTGTCTATTACTACTCATAGATTCCTCTCAAGAGTTACTGCTGTTGAGCCAAGTATTGCCTATTCTGTACCTGTGTGTTTGGTATTTCTTGCCTAAGTGTAAAACTTATTTTCTCACCATTGAATTTCATTTTGTTAGATAGAACCCAGTGTTCAAGTTTGTCAGGATCCTTCTGGCTTAAAATGTTGACTATTCCTCCTAGATTGGTGTGGTCTGCAAATTTGATGAGTTCTCCTTCTATCCCCTCATCTTAATCATTTATGAACCTGTTGAAGAGTACTGGGGCCTTAGATAGACCCTTGAGATACCCCACGGTATACTTCTCTTCATGTAAATGTGGCTCCATCAAGGACTACATATTAGTGTGGTTTTCAGCCAGTTATGAATCCATCTGTTGGTGATCCTGTCTATCCCACATTTTTTCTATCTTACATTTAGCCTCATCTGATTCAGAAAGGGAAACCATATATTACAAAATTATATTTTTCAAAGTAGTAGCTGGATTTTGAATCTTTTGCTATTATTTTATTGTTGGAGCAAATTCTTTAAGAGATAGTGAATCCCAAAGGAAGAAGTTTATTTATATAAAAAACCAAGAACTCTTTCTTAGAATGTGTCACTTTGAGCAGAAGGGGCCAATCTTGACACCAGATTTAATCAGATTACACAAATGGATAAAATCTGGTTGTTTTCTACAACAGAAGTGGAAGATAATATCTGATAGCATGCAGTTTGGGGGGGGGGGAATCTGTTTTAGAAATGTTTAGAGTTATAAAAGGGAGGATTTGCTGGGAGTAGAAGAATATTTACAAACTTTATGATCTGCAGAAAGTGGAAATTTTCTTTTTATTCAAGTACTAGTTAACAAGAACAAAATGTTCAGATTAAAGTAGACACACTGTTCTGAAATTATTAGTGAAAAGAAAGGGAATTATTTCCCGGAGGTACATCATGCTCAATTGAAGCAGATCATCACAGGAGTTCTGTATTCATATTTTGATATATTAATTAATTCTTTAAGATTCAGAAAGAAGACATAAAGTAACCTTCCCTCCTTCATTTCTACAATTACTGGCTATGTTACAAATACAAAAAGGAAAGCAGTTGGTAGTCATGTAATAAATGCTGGCAACCAAGATGTTTCTTCTAGAATTGGGAGAAATGTTCCAGATTGATGTTTATTTTGTTGGTATTGTTGTTATTTTGTTGTTATTTTTGAAATGATAACTTGTGAGCCAGCTATAAACACAAGTGAGATGGGCAGTATAGAAATTTGATAAATAAAATAAAGTGAAGAGAAAGAAATATGATTATGGATACTATTTTTGAAAACATGGTGAAGTTGAGTGTATATAAAATCCTAACATCTGAGGGAAGCCTGGTTTAAAAGTCCAAGGCTTAATAAGATTTTTTGCAATGATTATATAATCATTGCTATAGATTTTCTAAATATTTTCTTGTTTCTTTGATTTCTTTGGGAGATTCCAATGTTGTCTTTATAATCACGCTTTTTTGTGCCTTTCTCCCATGGTACCTATTATATCAATCTCACACTGAGTGTCCTGAAAAACATATATATATGTATGTATGTATG
>JAEANM010010271.1:0-15882 GCA_017656035.1 Myanophis thanlyinensis
CAAGCTCCGTCAGGAACCTATCGGGGTCCATCAGGCGCCTGGGGCGGAACCATTTAGTTGGCTCCGCCTCCCTGCGGCGGGGGGGGCAGAATGGAAGTCCAACCTAAGGAGCGAGTGATCCGACCAAGAATGGGAGTCTATTGTCCGTTTCTATTTTTCCCCACATTTGTTGGAATGCCAAACATGATCATTCAGTAGACTGTTGGAATGAGATACATATAAGTATAAACTGAGTAGCTTGTGATTATAGATAATAGATGTGCCTGGCTTGAAAACCATAGTAAACAAAAATTGGAAGGAAAAACCAAGTGAGAAGTGAAAACGGTTCACTCTTTAAACCATTCCTTTACTGTTTAAAATTTTCATCAATGAGAACTGAAGATCTTGGACAGGAATAATTCTTGGTCTATGGCGGGTAATCAAAGGAAGGAAATTAATCTGGCCCCAGGACTGAATTGCATCAAACATGGTTCCAGATTTGACTAATATTTTCTGTATTAATAGCAATTTTAGACCTGGAGTGAACTTGGACACTGAAAATTCTAATTACGTTATGACAGTGTGTTAAGCAAATATTCATTTTTTTCCAGGCAGCTTTTTGATCTCTAAAGCTAACATCTGTTGAAGTAGGTTTTAGTTGGGTAGGCACTATTATTTTAATAGTGTTTCTATTCAATGCCTTTTCACAATTAAATCATAAATTCATATTTTATTTGTATTTTATTGGTAGCTATTTTTAGAAGAAAGATAAAAAAACACACACACAAATTGCAGGTCTTTTCCACACATATTCGGGTCTTTTCCCATGTAAGTTTGAGAATCTTTTTCTAGATTGCCCTCAAAGACTCCATTAGAAATTTCACTAGAAACAGTCAGTAATTAGTGAAAACCACCTCAGATTGCACCCCCCCTCCAAAAAAAAAAAAAAAAGCAAGGCAAGTGTTGGTGATAGGAAATTCTATTCTCAGAGGAACAGAATCAGCCAGTTGCAGACCAGACATACAATCTAGGGAGGCATGTTGTCTCCCTGGAGCAAAAATCAAAGATGTGGTTGAGAACATAACCAAAATAATTAGGTCTACAGATTACTACCCTTTCCTCCTCCTTCACATAGGGATGAATGACACAACAAAGAACCTGAGTACAATACTGAGAGATTATAAGCAACTAGGCAATAAAGTTGAAGAGCTAGGAGCACAAGTACTGTTCTCATCAGTACTCCCAACGAAAGGTCAACACGCATTGAAGGAAAAAAGAATTCTAGAAATAAACCACTGGCTAAAGGGCTGGTGTTGCCAAGAAAACTTTCCTGGACCATGGATTGCATTACCTACATGAAGGACTCTTGGCAAGGGATGAGCTACATCTCATGAAAACAGAAATGTACTCAGAAAAAGACTGGTCCAACTCATCAGAAGAGCTTTAAACTAAAATTGAAGGGGGAGGGTGACTAATCTTTGAACTCTCTAGAACACAAAAACAATCATAAATCCCAAGAAAGCAAATCAAACAATGAGGTAGGGAGTAATGAGAAAAAGACAAACTCAAAACAACAAGTAGGAGATGCAGGAAGCATACCCATGGACAGGCATAAAAGTCTTAAATGCTTATGTACAAATGCTCAAAGCTTAGGGAACAAACAGGGTGAACTAGAAGCAATAGTACATGAGGGTAGGTATGACATAGTTGCCATTACAGAAACCTGGTAGGATGAAACCCATGGCTGGAATGTACTGATGGATGGATACAAATTGTTCAAAAGAAACAGATCTACAAAAAGTGGAGTTGCACTATATGTAAGAGATCACTACATATCTATAGAAATGCACATGGTCAAAGATAAAACCACTCTAGAACACAGGTATCAAACTCACCGTGTCACATTGCTGTCACGTGACGTTTCACGTTGTTTTTCTGCTTCACGGAGCTGGGGTGAGCGTGGCCTGCACGTGATGCATCCAACCCGCGGGCCGCCAGTTTGACACCCCTGCTCTAGAATGTATATTGGGTCAATATAAAAGGGAAAAAGTGACATTGCCATAGGTATATATTAACGGCCACCCAACAACTCAGAAATAGATGAACTCTTTGCCAACCAGTTAACAAATGTATGTAGGAAGCATACCACAGTAGTAATGGGAGACTTTAAATACCCAGATATCATTGGAAGACAAACTCTGCAGCAAATGGGAGATCAAACAGATTTCTAACCAACCTAACCAAAAACTTTGTCATCCAAAAGGAGGAGGGAACCAGAAGTAAAACTATACTGGACCTAAGTGATAGAGGGAATTGAAATTGCTGGGAGCTTGGGTGAAAGTGACAGTGCCATACAGGAATTCAATATAATGCATACACAAGCAAATAATAATCATAATAATAATAATACAACCAGTGTCTTAAACTTTAAAAGAGCTGATTTTAACAAACTCAGAGAGAGCCTACAAAAGATTCCATGGATGAAAATCCTAAAGGGGAAAACAATTGAAGCAGCATGGGAAATTCTGAAAAAAGCCCACTCCAGCACAATACCACTAAAAAAGAAAAACAAGAAATTCAAGAAGAAACCAGCATGGCTGCACAAAGATGTCTCTGACAAACTGAAAGACAAAAAGGATAAAAAGGACAAGAACTGGAAAGAGGGACACATAACTAAGGCTGATGATCAGTAGATAGCCAGAACATGCAAAGATGAAGTCAGGAAAGCAAAGGCTCAGAATGAACTAAGGCTTGCAACAAAAGATAATAAAGTTTCTTTCAACATATTAACATCAATAAAAAAGTCAAGGAATCAACCAATAGAACAGCTTGCCTTTGGATGTTGTGGGAGCTTCATCACTGGAGGCTTTCAAGAAGAGATTTGCCATTTGTCAGAAATGGTGTAGGGTCTCCTGCTTCAGCGAGGGGTTGGACTAGATGACCTACAAGGTCCCTTCCAACTCTGTTAATCTGTAATCCACTAAAAAGAGAAGATGGCAAGGAAGTAACAAGTAGTAGGGCAGGGGTGTCAAACTGGCGGCCTGCAAGCCGGATGTGTCACACACAGGTGACACCCATCCTAGCTCTGCAAAGGGAAAAAAGTTGTGATACATGTGGTGTCAAGTGACGGTAATGTGATGCCACTACTTTGACACCCATGTAGTAGGGAGAAAGAAGGGCTGCTTAACTCATTCTTTATTTCAATCTTCACATAAAAATAAACTATAGCTCAACCTACCAAAAAACCTACTGTGAAAGACAAACTAGAAATAAAAATCAAAATAAGCAAGAAAATGAACACCTATCTGATCTTAACAAATATAAATCACTGGGATCTGACATAATACAGTACCCCAGAATGCTGAAGGAGCTAGTAGATATTATCTCAGAACCATTGTACCATATCTTTCAAAAATCCTGGAGAATTGAAAAAAGGCTGATGTGGTTCCCGTCTTCAAGAATGGAAAAAAAGGGACCCAGGAAACTACAGACCAATCAGTCTAACATCAATACCTGGGAAGATCCTGGAAATGATAATAAAAAAACAGATCTGTGAAATAACTAGAAGCAAATAAAGTTATAACTAGTAGCCAGCAGGAGTTTGTTAAAAACAGATCATGCCAAACCAATCTTGTTTCATTCTTTGGTAAAATGACTAAATTAGTAGACCAGCAACATGCTGTGGACACAGTATACTTAGATTTCAGTAAGGCTTTTGATAAAGTAGACCACACTTACTTCTTGGTAAGCTAGAAAAATGTGAATGCTACAGTGATACATTACAATATTCTAGGTTGGCAAGAACTCAGTTTGTATGAAGGCGAATATCAGCTAAAGAATAGTCAGCTGTGGTTTGACATTGTTGTCAACACTCAATGACTCTGCCAGCCTACAAAAATATGCATATGACTTAAATAAGACAGTTTATTGATTATTTGCAAAACTATTATATTGACAGTAGAAATGTTAACATTAATATACAACAAGAAAAGCAATATATGAAAAAAAGTTGCCCAAATTTCAGTTGGGCTTTAAATTATAATTTCCCATAGGCTCAAATTACAAGATTCTTTTTAGCTACTGTCTAGTTAACTAGATGAACATTGAAGTCTTTTGGAAATCTTTCATACTGACTTTTGTGATATCTTCATCTTCCTAAAGTTAAGGGGGAAATATCCAGCAGAGGCAGCTAAACGTGCAGATGCTCCCAAGGCAACAGTTGGACTGCACGGAATACAAAATTTTGGAGAGCTCTGAAGCTCAGCAGTAAAAATCAAGGCATTGTGACCAAGGGCACAAGGTTCAAAGTAATGATTAGCATTATATTCAGAAACTGTTTGAATTCCAGAAGCATCATTAACTGTGTTCTCTGAAGCAGGTCTTCCTACATAGTAAAGAGAAGGAAAAGTGATCAGAAGTTATTTGTTATAGGGCTTGGATCCAGCTGTTTTGCCAGACCAATCTCATTTTAACTAGTTCACATTTCTACAATGTAAATGTAGATTCTGCTTACCCACATCTTTTCCTTAAATCATTCTAATTCCACTTTAGATTAAACAAACATGAAGTCATAAACACGAAGTGCTGAGTAGAGGAAGTGCTCCTCCTGTCCCTAAAGGAAATCTCTGTCTAGACTGCATGATGATTTCTTATTGAAACATGAAGACCAATAGAATCTGCTGTCTTAATCAGTACCAAATATTTCCGTATTTTCCCCCATAGCTCCCCCATATTTTCACTTTAAATGTTAACCCTTTCAGAATCAGTATGTTCCATACTATTCTGGTTAGTCACCATTTCTGATATCTCAGAATTTAGTTCTTCTAGAATTCAACAGAGACCTTCTATGGTTCAAAAGTTGATCACTTTATAATCTTTACTGAATCTGATTTTGTAGGATCAGCTCAGCTAGAAATCCATTTTAAAAGGGTATGTTTTGGCAACAAATGTAATAATACTATAGCAATAGCAAAGTTAGCATCATTAGAGGATCAATGCAAATATATACCATGCAACACAGATGTTGATGGAGGAAGTTGGGAATGGCAAGCAGACAATTTGTTTACATCTGATTCATTTTGACTCAGCTTTCCTGGATTCTTGGAATGAACAACGGAAACATAAAACTCTTCTAATGTTTGTGACAAAGAATCAGGTGTATCTCCAACAGAGGATTCTGTCTGCAGTCAAGTGAAAAAAAAAACTGTTTTAAAACACAGGATATCCATTTGACTGACATTATTACTTAAAAGAAAACATCTGAAGCAAAGGCTTCTTATGGCATAGGTGACGGTCACATAAATTTGAAACAGTAAATATGGTGAAGATCTGAAAAGTCTAACAATATACCTATATTTTGCATATCTTATAACAATCGCTATAGACTGTGGAGTATACGGTGGTTACTTAGTTGGGTAATAAAATGTCTGCAAGCAAACAAGCAAGCTCAGAGAGCACCAAGGACTCTAGAATTCAACCCTGAGCTACATATATTTTCTTCTTATGGAATTGCTATAGAACATACAACTGTCCAGTCTAATAAAAACATTTATCCTAAGTAGAAATAGTACAAATCAGATTACCTTTGTTTCTGCTGTTGAGCTCAGAATTTCATTTGGATGTTCCAGACTTGGATCATCTGCTGTCTCAATAGCACTGGATGCATCCCCAGTCTGCCAAAAAAGGACATTTATTCCAAGCAGAAAATGACCCCGCTCCACCTCTTAAGTCAGGGGTGTCAAACTCAAGGCCCGCGAACTGCATGAGGCCCGCAAGGTGCTTAGATCTGGCCTACAGGGCTAGCCCTGGAAACAGCGAAGGATCAGCCCGCAGTGCCTCTGCCAGAGAAAATGGAGTGCCGTTTTCACTGGCAGAGGGTTGCAGGAGGTTGTTGCAGCTGAAAACAGAGCTTGGGAGTCCTTTTTCACTGGTAGAGTGCTTGGCCACAACATACTTGCCCCTGATACGAGTGATGTTGAGCTGGCCACGCCCACCCTAGCCACGCCCATCTCAGTCCCCTGAGGTCAAACACAACCCTGATGGGCCCTCAATGAAATCAAGTTTGACACCCCTGAGGATCCAACCTTTAAAGTGATGACCAAAGCACCTGAATGGTGGGGAGAGAATAGAGGAAACCAATTTACATACAGAATTGCCTGGGACTCAAAATACTAAGGTAGCAGCAGTGTCTTACAGTGTGTCACACACTGCTATTTTCTCAGCAGTACTGCTGTCTTGAGAAGTCAGATCAATTCCTCCATAGCCTCCAAATCTTGATTATTCCATGGAATTTCACATGGGACTGACTTTGAAGATAAGCAATGTCTCCTTCAAGTCCAAAACAATTTCTGGAGACTTCATGGATATATCTGTGCTGTCTTCTGGACAACAGTAGAAATAAGTTTGCCTTTGCTTTCTTTGATTCTGACATCTCAAACTACCCTAATTTAAACCCAGTCTAAGTACTCGCCAGGCCTGACCCTGTCCAACTTCTAATCTCAGACACAATCAGACAGGCACTGTTAACTGCTGAAGTGCCCTTAAAAAAAATGAGTTTGATATTTTGAATGAAGCAAAAGCCCACTATCAAATCAGCAGGATCATTAAAGTTCTAATATTATGTGAAAGCATTCATATCTGTGTTCTATCCAATCTGGGAACTAAGGTTTGAACAATGTAGCTAATATTTGCTTCTTACCAGCTTGCATACTGTTCTGTGAGACCTTAGCATCTGTTATTTGAGCAGAGCTTTTAGGACATTAAGGTTTTTTTAGTAGTGGCATTCCTATTATGAAATACAGGTAGATCTTTACTTACAATTGGTTACTTAGTGATTGTTTGAAGTTATGACAGACACACACACCCACCTCCCGAAAAAAAGATACTAATGAACCAGATTCAAAGTTCTGAGAGCTGGGCATTTTAGGCACTCAACAAAGAGCCTACATTTATGGCTCTTTGCTGCTTCCCACAGTCATGTGACCACAATTAGCAATGGATTTTTGCTTGTCAGAAACCTGCATTTACTTTGTAGACAATTGGTTCGCTTAATCGACATAGTTGTTAGTTTTACAACCAGTTTAATGACCCTCACAAAAAAATGTTATCAAATCAAGTTGGTCACATGATGACGAGCTTAATGACTGACATAAATTATGACAGTAATCTTGGGCTCAATTACAGTTGTATGTCCGGGAATACATGTACTGTTCCTAAGTACAAAGCATTTTGTACAAAGCATTGAAAGCATTTTACAGCAGGCATTTATCATTGCCTTAAGATTTTCAAAATATTTTGGCATTCTACTCCATGTGCTTGCTGCTGTATAATGATTTTCCAGTCTGTTTTTACTGCCATGCGGTTTCCTTGTTTTAGTATTTTTGTATTTTACCCTTTTCAGTTACAATCTATTTTCACCAATTTAAAGTTTATGCATATAGATGATTTTATACACACACACACAAAGTACAAACTCTGAACCTTTAGGGCAAGAGAACACTGCATCTCATCTGAACCTTTGGGTTAGTAACACGAAAAAACAGTAACAAAATCTACCTTTTGAATCACACCTTGGTTGTGTTGGATCTTATTTTTCTTGCCTTCATCATCTGAAGCCTGGTCAGAAACTACCATAATATCAGTATGTAAATTATCAGAACGATTCTCATTTTTCTTTTCTTCATAATATGTTGAAGGCAACCAGTTCTCATCCCAAATTTCTTGGCATAAATACACTGGCTCCAGGTATGGCACTTCAGGGTCTGACAACTGGCTTGCTGCATGCTAAAAATGTTTATAATACTGTCGTTTTAATTATATATTTAATTTCAAATACAGTATTTTAAAGAATTTGTTCACTGAAAAACCCTGCACAAAATTCCATTTATTAAAAGTAATCCAATCACTTTTAGCCATTTTGTTCAACTCCTACACTGTACAAGTAATCCTCACTTACCGACTGCTTATTCAGCAATCTCTCAAAGTTATAAATGCACTGAAGAAGGAGATTTATGAGTGATCTTTATATCTGCAACCATCAGAGCATCTCCATAGTCAGGGGATTGCAATTTAGGTGCTTGGCAACCAATACATATTTACGTTAGGCACAATGTTCCACAATCACATGATCATTATTTGCGACCATCACAGCCAGCTTCCAACGAAGTTAATGGGGAAGCCAGCAGGAAGTTACAAATCATGGTCATGTGACATTAATATTTGATTGCCAAAGAAATATTTTAAATAGTATGAGGAAATATTTATGTTAAGATTATCTCATTCCTTTAGTAGTAGTATGAATAATGGTAATATTGAAAGCTATGGACAGTAAAATAATGACAATGAATCATGCCTTTCATCCAGGCAGTGATGTTGATAAAATCTACTTATCAAAGAAATTATGTGGGTGTAGAATATTCTAAGTATACCAGACAGTTGAAGGAGAAAAGGGGGCACTGGAATACTATCTGAAGGGACAATTCAGTCTCCTGCTGTGGGGAGGGCTTTCCTATCTGCAAATAAGTGCTATTTGGTAGCCACAAAACACCCATTTACTAAAAAGTAAACTAAAAGATACTTTTCCATTACCTCCCTAGACTGTTCACTACCATACTACAGCAAATCCCCTGGTTACAAGCATTTGCTTTGCGAATATTCAAAGTTACACAATCAGCGACCCCTAGCATTTCCGAACAAGGCCTGAAACTACAAATCTTACAGCACCACAGCAGTTATTTGCCCTTACAAACAACCGCAGAGGCTCTGCAATATTCGTCTTGCACATTGCTGGCTGAAATGGAGGTGGATCCGCCCCTAAGAAACCACATTCGGCTGTCCAGAACTCTCACCTACCCATTGCAGGCCAAAATGGAGACTCCGGGGTCTGCATCCAGATCTGGCCCCTAGGAGCTCAGATCCAGCCCCCGGAGGCTCCATTTTGGCCTGCAACAGGCCAAGGGAGGATCACGGAGGGCCAAACAGAGCGCATGAGGTTGAAGAGGAGACTGCTTTCTAGATCTTCACAAGGTAATGACCCGGTGCAGCAGGTTGTGGGGGGAAGCAATTTGGGTCAGCATCAGGTATTTCAGTGGGTCAGGGAGGCCTTGGGTGGCCTTAGGAAGGTGGCCTATTCCACTGGTAGACACTCCCCCCCCCCATGGCCTTCCTCACCCTGAAATATCTCATGTGCACTTAACAAGCCTCGCATTCAATTAGCGAAAGCGTGGGAGAAAGGAGGGAGTGATCTTGTTCAAGGTATGAGATTCACTCCCATGAATCCTTGGGTTATGAATGGAATGGGCAAGCTCCATTACATTCGTAACTTAAGGACTACTTGTACTTTTTTTCCCCAAGGTAAGTTAATGTATATCTAAACAAAACATCGGAGGGCGGGTACCCATCATTTTCATTTTCAAGTTGGGTCCAGAATAACTATTGGAGACAGAGGTAATGTTGGAGGCTGGTGCTCTGCTTTGCATCATGCAAGCATTCCTTTTAATTTAAAAATATGAAGACAGATTGTGAAGAAAGTCAGATCTATGCGAAGAGATCGTCAAGCGCTGCAGTAAGAAAAGTTATTTGCTTCTGACTTTAGAGCATCCATTTGCCTCAATCTAGTATTTTTGGGATATACAGTACCCAACCATACAACCTATTTACCAAATGCTAATTTTAGAAGAAAAACTAACCCTTCCCCAGCCTTCTGGGGTTTTTTACAGGAACAGAGAAAAATACTTGAGGAGCAATAATCAGATGCTCAGATTTTCTCACCTGTGAAACTACTTCATTATTGCAAGTCTCTGAATTTGTTCTTGGCAAGTTTGCAAGAAGGTCCTGCTGAAGCAATGAAGTGTCTCCTTCTGTGAAATCAGCATGCTGGTTTGGGTTTGGTTTCATATATAACATAAAAGGATTTAACTCTCTGAAGCCCTGTTAAAGTAAAAATAAAGAAATATTTAATAGCTTCCAGTCTGACCTTAGAAACAAGATGTAACCCAGAGTGGTTAATAGTATGTGAGAAAGACTTTGGGATCTTGGGCAAAGAGAGGTTGCAAGGGGATGGTCACATAAGAAATAGTGTAACCCACAACTATAGTAGCTGGGGCAAGAAATTCAGAAGAAACCCTCCGCCATTTCTTTAGCTGTAAAAGAAATGGGGAAGAGGAGAACTGCATTTTCAGACTTGCAAGTCAGCTTACAATAATGTAGAATTAGCTCATCTGGCTGTGATTTTTAACACCAAGGTCGACAGGATAAAACATTACTTGTTTTCATTTGTTATTTTCATACAGCTCAGTTTGAGGACTTCAGTCCTATTTATATGATGCTACCTGTACCTGAAGATAGAGTTACAACCAGAACACTAATTTGTTAATGAAGTATGATGCCAATCCATCAATAGGCTTGCTTTCCTATTACTGATTTTTTATTTGTAGTTTGATTAGAAAATTAGGCTGTTTTAAAGGTAATTTTATGGAACCTATTTCTTTATACACGGATTATTTTTAAAACTTTTTTTAAATAGATAATTGAGCCATGTTAAAAAAAATTGTATGATTATATTACTTCAGCAAGTGTAAAAAATAAACTCCCATTTCCAATATGGATTTCTTTGAAACAATGTCAGTTCCCCTTGTTTCATTTTTTTTCTTTTCAGTCCAGCTCAAGCCAGTCTGAGAATTACTAGCCATAATTCAGCACTGTAGCCCCACCCCATCATAACTTGTTTTTACCTTGGAAGGAATATTCTCCCTACAAATGAGTGCATGGCCCTCTAATTTCAAAATATTGTGCAAGTAGACGTCATCATCAGAACTGGTATCACAAAGGAAGAGATAAAGGACATCATTTATATATTCATCTACCAGTCCCACCAGCAATTTCAGCTCACATAGTCTTTGGAATTCCTTTATAGCACTGGCAGTCCAATCACCCTTAATGCAGGAAAAAAAAAAGAGGATAAAGCAGAATATAAAATAAATGCAAAGTTAAAATTTAGAATCAGAAAAGCAAAAGTTCAAGTATTCTCACAGTCATGGAAGGTTTTGGAATCATCTCTATTTTTCAGCCTATTGTTATTTTGGGAAAACTTGGAGGTTATGTATGTTACCTTCAACCCTTGGGGGGGGGAGGAAAATATAACTTTAATGAATAAATGTGTTTTTGTTTTTCTTGATTTTTTGCCAGTCTGTTTTAAAAATACCAGTTTTAAATTTAACTTCTTCCCTAGTTAAGAAATCATCTTTAACTTTTCTTCTCCTCACCTGCTTTTAAATTTTCACTGATTTATTCATTCAGACTTATTCAACAATTCCAATGTTTAAATTCTGATGCTAACATTGCTCTGTAAGACAAACCTTATTCTTTCCCAATGTTGCAACTTATTTTTTCTTTGAAATCCAGTTTCAACTGTTTTATTAAATTATTTAAATCTAAAAACAAAATCCAGATACTAAAATACAAAATAAGCAAAATATTTAAATAAATACACAAACTACATGAAATTACTCCAGAATCTTACCTACTACTTCTCTGTTCTGTTGTTCCGGCCTTTACTCCTTCCCTCACTTAATATCAACTCAAGTTTTACCCCTTAATCAATGAAACTAGCCCAACTCCATCTAGTTTTAGTTGTTTTCTACTTTTTTTTTGTCAGAAAAAAATGTGTATGCCTATGTGAGGCAGAATATCTGATACAGACAGATATGGAATCAATTACTTTTTATTTTCATTTACTTGAAAGTTTTAGCCTGACCCATATAAATATATGTCATTCATTGACAGAACAAGGAAGAAATCTCCCAGGTTAATTTAACTTGGCAAGTGTGAGTTGATACAGTGGGCAAAGTAGGCACTGCATAGGACTTTTTAATCTATGTGTATCGGGTTTTTTTCCTTCTATTTTTCTCAAGTTCAGCGGCATCTTTCTTTTCACTAAATCAGGCATAGACCTCTGGATTTAGGGGAGGCCTTTTCAGGAATAGATCAACATTGTTCAAGATACAGGTATGTATTTGCTACTGCCTAAATCCACCTAAACTGAAACAGATCCCCAGAAAAAAGATAAGATGGTGTCTTGAATACTTTGGTACATAACAGATTCCAGGAGGCAATCAAACTATATGAAGGATACAGGCATATTCTCGATTTGATAGCAAGTTTGTTATAGCAAATTTCAAGGGCTACAACGTAGGTTTCTTTACAACAGATTATTTTTATTTAGTGCAAGGCATCTACAGAGGTCATGCAATCACACTATATAAATATATAAAAGGAGTCAGTGCAGATTTTACTCTGATAGTTGATACTGACTATAGGAGGCAATGTTCATCGCCATTTCAAAGCCATTGAGCCAGTGCTATCCAAGACATTTTTGTCGTCATATAGCCAGCACAAAGTCACAGAGAGCTATTATTTTCCCACCATAGTGGTACCTATTTATCTATTTGCAGTTGCATGTTTTCAAATTGCTAGGTTGGCAGGAGCTAGAGCAGACATGGGGGGGGGGGACACACCTGGCCCATTGGGTTTTTTAATCCGGCCCGCCAAACTAGTTCTGGCGCAGACTGGGGAGTTCCGCCCTTACTGACCCAAAGAGGGTCACGTCGCTCTTTGGGTGCTGCTGCCTCAGTGATCGGCGCGTAGCGTCATCTGACACTGGGCGAGTGACCTATGCGAGGCTGGGGCTGTGAGGCCTATGGGCGCAGGACGATGACACAGATCGACTGCTGTCCCTGCTCTGCGCCCTTCCGCCCCTGCCGGGCCCCTCACCCAACAAAGAGGCCACCGAGCCATCCGGGGAGGGCCGTGGGGAGCCGCCAGGCGAAGCTGACGCCCGTGTGTCTTTGCAGGCGTGGGATGCCGAATGCAGCAGCCATGGAGAAGGTAAGAGGGTGGCGGGCAGGAGCGGGGGTGGTGGTGGGCGGGGCTCCGCAGCGGCAATGCTGGCTCTTCTCCCACCGCCCAGGTGCTGCTGATGGGGAAAAGCGGCTCTGGCAAGATGAGCATGCGCTCCATCACGGGATTTAGTTGGCGAAGTGGAGCGCATGCTCGTCTTGCCGGAGCTGCTTTTCCCCATCAGCAGCACCTGGGCAGCGGGAGAAGAGCCAGCATTGCCGCTGCGGAGCCGCGCCCACCCACCGCCCCGCTCCTGCTCGCCGCCATCTTACCTTCTTCATGGCTACTGAGTTCGGCATGCCATGCCTGCAAAGACATGCGGGGGAGGGGGGCTGTGGGAGGGGGAGTAAGGGTGGGAGGGTTGCCGGAGGGGGAATAAGGGTGGGGGTGGGGGGGCTGGGGGAGGCGGAGTAAGGGTGGGGGTGGGGGGGCTCGGGGAGGGGGAGCTCGTCATTGTGGCCTGCTAGTCAAAAAGTTTGGCCCGCGAGTCAAAAAGTTTGCCCACACCTGAGCTAGAGCAAGGATGGTGCTCACCCCACACGTCGCATTCGGGTCTCAAACCTGGGCTGCTGCATCTTAACCATTGAATGATCACATTGCATATATACATATACATATGTATGTAAAAGAAGGAAATAAAACGCTGTCATGGACCATGATTTATTATAGCTAACAACTTACTCATCCCCTTCATCAGAGCAAATGGAATAAAGTTCGTTATTTGTCAGTTGGTATTTTCTTGCTGCTTTTCTAATATCATATGTGTGGATTGGCTGCCTATCTAGCTGTCTTCTTTTGTGGGTTGCGATTGGTTGTTCAATGGCTCGCCTTTGCGCAGGCTCGATGCTATCCATCTCATGTTTTGTTTGTATGCAAGTCCTTTCTTTCAGTCTTCTGAGAAGCATGTTGTAAATCGGATTCAAGTCGGTACAGCGATTGATGGGTTTCTATGGACACCCAACTTTCAAGCACCTCCCTAGCTTCTTTTATCATTAGAACAGCCTAATATCTTCGCCTTCTGGAATCCAAAAGTATGCTCCTCTTGTTGGATGTGATTATAGACTAGTGAAAGTTCACCTTCCCAGTTCACTGCCAACTCATGTTCATGTAATCTGGTGCCAAGATGTTTGCCTGTCTGGCCCACATTTTTCGCACCACAGTCACTTACATGGGATGCAATAAACCACCCCGTGGTTTATTGTTCAGTTGCGGGTACAGGATCTTTTGGCTTCGTAAGGTGTTTTCGTATTGTTCCTTCCAGTCTATGGGGGACACCTATTCCGAAGGGTCTTAAAAGTCTGGCAGCAGCTTCTGACATGTTCTGTATGTAGAGCATTGGCAACCAATAACTTGGTCTCAGAGACTGTGATTGCTCGGTCTTAGGTGTGGACGTCGGCAGCACTGGTTGATGAAACTATGGGGATAGCCATTTGCCTCAAATATTGTGTAGAGGTGTTGGATCTCTTCTTTCCTCTTTTCTTCATCACTGCAATGTGTTTCCACCCTTTGAAAGAGGGTCTTCATGCAGCTGCGTTTATAGCAAACTGGGTGGTTGCTGTTGAAATGTAGCAGCCGGGTGGTATTAATTGCCTTCCTGTAGATCTCCGTCCTCAGTCGGCCGTCATCCATCCTTGTTATTAAGGCATCTAGGAAAGGGAGCTGGTTGTTGGTTTCCTCTTCCATCATGAATTGGATGTCTGGGAAAATATCCTGCAGGCGATGTTTGAAAGATCCAATCGTTTCCCGTTTAATGATCACAAATGTGTCATCCACATACCAGGCCCAAAACTTTAGGGGAGGGGAAGAGGCAAATAAGCATTTTTCCAATCTCTGTAAGACCGCCTCTGCAATCAGTCCTGAGACAGGAGACCCTATTGGTGTTCCCTTCTTCTGCCTATACACAATGGCATTGGTGATAAAATATACATAGATATATATACACATACATATGTACATGTACTAAACAATGTACTGGATAAAATATATCTAGATAATAAATTCCAAATCATTGGGACAATCTGTGCTAGATATAATGGAGAAAACAACATAAATCTTACAGCGTTTCACAATCATGTATTCTAATATATGATCTGATTAACCTCACCATTAGTTTTATATCACTTGTGCTTTAACTAGTTTCTGGGTTGACTCATTCAGGAGCTTCTTCAGTTTGAGCGTCTCAAAAAATTGTGATTATCTCTTTAGTTATCTCCACCCAATTCCCCAGATGAGAACCAAACAAATAAGAAATTACATACCATTCTTGGTTTCACCCAGGCTAAACAGCACGGGATAACTTGGGCAGGAAGTTTTGCATAGCAATGTCTGATGGAAGAATGACATAATAGGCAAATTCAGATTTATCAACAAAATATGATTTAATGTTGTTCTCCAATCTCTTTGCTTTTGATTCATATAACACTTTAAGCAATAAACCATATTTCACAAACCAATATGCTTCATACATACACTACTAAGCCAAAACCAAACGAACTTCAACATAACTTGGTTCAATTTGTGATCCCACCAGACTACACATGCATATCACATACACACATTACAGCATACTCTGCTGAAAAATTAAGAGCATAGTTTAACAGACTGGCAAGACAATCAAAACTTGTAGAGCAAATTTTTTATTTTCTTCCTTTTAAAAAACATTATATATATTGCCTTGCACCTCTGTGAACTGGTTAGATGCTGGGGAAAGGTAGAAATACAAACAGTTCAGAAAACCATAAACAAATAATTCCTTTCCATTCACATATCACACTAAGTAACAGATGCAACTGGCAAATAAATCACAATTTAGTTTCCACCTGATATTTATCACTCTGAAATGAACCATATTTCATTCGCTTCTGTTTTCAGAGTATGCAAAGCCAAAACAAACAAGCACATCAACCTATCAAGAAATCAAAATGGTTGGAAGAAAATATTACAATGATGGAGTTGACGGAAGCACTTAAAAAACAAAATAATGGAAAAGCACCAGGACCAGATGGATTA
>JAEANM010010272.1:0-15881 GCA_017656035.1 Myanophis thanlyinensis
TAATGGTCTGAATCTCAGGGGGGAGTTCATTCCAGAGGGAGGGCGCAGCCACAGAGAAGGCCCGAACCCTTGGGGCCGTCAGGCGACATCGACCTGATGGTGGTATTCCAAGGAGGCCTGCCCTATGGGAGCGCACAGGTCGGTTGGAGGCTGATGGTGG
This sequence comes from Myanophis thanlyinensis, assembly GCA_017656035.1. Classification (NCBI taxonomy): domain Eukaryota; kingdom Metazoa; phylum Chordata; class Lepidosauria; order Squamata; family Homalopsidae; genus Myanophis; species Myanophis thanlyinensis. Next base: position 161 of record JAEANM010010272.1, read on the forward strand.
CAACAGGCGATCCCGTAGGTACCCCAGTCCCAAGCCATAAGGCTTTAGTAAAAAAATCTTGCAAGTCTGAATATGCTTCATCTTCACACTTACTTTCTCAGATTACAAAACTCACATTTCTTTTGTCCAATCATTGTTTTGCTTGTGACTGTTCTTCTGTAGATAGATTTCTTCCATAGATAGATATGCAACTGAAGCTGAAAAATTGATCCAGATGTAGGAGTCAAGAAAAGGAAGGCATAACCTCCACAAGTTTCCTTGTCAGCATATGGATAGTACAAGGTGGGAAAGGAAATTGCCCCAGGCTCCCTAGAATAGAAGCATATCTGGTTAGGTGGGATATCCAAGGAGAGGCTTCGAAAAGTCGAATGGTGGCAATGACTGTAAGATCAAGTCCATCACCCCCTTTTTACTTGTAATGCATATTAAAAAGACCAGGGCTTCTAGTGTGTGGTTATGGCCATCATATTGATTTTTTTCAACCACCCTCCTTCATGGACCCACCATCCCATCCCCAGTTGGTGTGCAAAAAATCCTAGTGAGAAAAATTTTGACGCAATTAATACTAGGTGAAGCTATCTTATAAATTCAACCTGGAGGGTGAAGAAATGTGGACTAAGAACTGCGATTAATCCCCCAAGCTTCCTTCATGAAGTATGGCTCCCTGCTGATGTCACCTGAATTCTAAAACCCTATTTCAATATATCATGGCTTCATTTTAAAATTCAAATAAAGAATTCACACATTTGGTGAGGGACTTGGATTAACATGCAATCTATGAACCACTTGCTATGCCTGACTCTGTTGAACATAATTCTATCTGTCCAGCAAAGGATCATCCCCTACTTGTCTTTTTAAAGATGTTCTAGATGTGGTACACTGAATCTTCAGCACACCAATCCTGTGCCCATCCATCAGCTCTTTCTTCAGTGGTCCTGACACTCAACCCAAAGACAAAGACATCTGAAATAGTTTGTGACTATCTGCTTTATTGTAATTTAACAGCCCAGTGTGGTGGAATCTTGGAGGAGATGGAAGGGGTCATCCTGAGCCCTGGCTTTCCTGGAAACTACCCTAGCAACAGTGATTGTACCTGGAAGATATCCTTTACTGTGGGATTTGGTAAGGAAATCACAGCATCCTTCCCATTTCAGATACCTCTTTTCAGATACTTTTCATGGCCTGATCCAGGATAAGCCAACCCTGATCTCCTTGGATGGATGGATGGATGGATGGATATATTGTTTATTTTTTTTTATTTTAAAGAGAAAGCATTTTGACTTACAAGGATTTGTTTAACAAAATCTAACTGTAGAAGAAAACAAAGGTAGCATGGGGGAGACAGCAGTTCAGATAGTACCACCTCACCTTTTCTATAACTCCTTTGATAAAACTTTCACATTCTAAATCTTCAACCTTCCATTGGATATGAATTCCATCTTCTTTCAAGACTCTTACAGACTTCCTGCAGATAATTGGGAAGTATTCATAATAGTGACATTTTAAAGCATGAATGTTGGAAATAGTTATGTGCATATAATAATTATTTGGAATGTTTCATTTTTATTTTTATTGTACCTCCAGAAAACCATTTCTTCCTTCGTGTTACAGATTATACCCTCCCAAGAATGCATAGACCAGTCCTGGAACTCTCAATTTAGCCTGTTCCAGAACTACAACATTCTGGATCCAGACTTTTCCATTTTGTATGTTTGTTTCAAAAAATAGATTAATTATATGAGTTTGGCCCAAAATAGTGAGGTGGAAGGTCTCTTCACTACTATCATCTCCCTGTCAAAAAAGCATAACTGTCTATTATAAGGCATTTTAGATTCTAATCTCACTCTAGCATAAATACATTCAAAGTGTATTCAGATATATTTCTTCCTAATTTTTTTTAAATGGCCTTTTTTCTTTAATATGATTATGGATTTTGACTGATATTAATATTGAAAGTAGAACTTTTCAACCCCTATCTTACCCAGTTGTTTTATCTAAGGGCCATATTGGTATTAAACATTACTTTCTGTGCAGCTTTAAATATGCTGATGATACTTTTCCATTTTTTTTAAAGAACATAGACATTGTTTTGTTTCAATATATTATTCTGCACTTGTTTTAGTTGGTTCTGTTGAATAAATAATTATCATAATAAAAATAATTGCATGCAAGACCATTTCAAAGTCAAAAGTAACACTTGATCCAGAAGCTGATGAACCATTTTTAAATTTAGTCATAAAATGTAATGAGTTTTTTAATGAATGCTATATCCCTTCCAATGCAAGCTGGTGAGCACTTTTTCTTAAGTCTTGGATTCAGTGTAGGCTTCTTCTTCTTCTCCATCTCCTTCTCAGCAGTTGGGAGCTTGTCCTATCTAATTGTCCCAGTTAAATCCAACATGCAAAATCCAAATGACTAGCTGATGGTACTGGAGGAAAGATGTAGGTAAGCCACGAGTGGCTGGTTCTCCATGATCCAGCATCCAGGCATGGAACATCTTGCCACAAACCAATTTTCTGCCCCTCAAACTACACCACATCCTTCTGTATCCCCCATTCATTCAAAGCAAGTCACAATATATTTGGTGATGGCATCAAATCTAGTTGCTGTTCAGACTTCACCCATGTACTTTGGTCATAGGGAGCCTAAAAGTGAAGTACAATAAAGCAAAGCAAAGTAAATATGAAATGGGATTGCCCACTTTAGATCTATTTCCTATCAGGAGAAAAACTTCTATTACCTGGAGACAGAGCACACACACACACCCCAATTACAGCAATAGAACAGTCAAGAGGGATATTGGAATAGACCTTATTTAGTTACAAGGAAGCCTGGGATATAGGAATTGTTTTAGAAAGTAAAATACCAAATACAACCAAAGTAGCTGTCTAGAGTAGACCCTCTGAGTGTGCTTCCTGCCGATGTTTCATCTAAATCAGGGCTGGTGGAATAGTGCTCTTGAGTTCTAAAGGGGCACAAAGTGCTCCCAAATGGCATTTATGAAGCAATACATATATGAGGTTGATCCAGGCCGAGAAGACTGTCATTTCTAAATTTACTTTAGATATGAAGCCACCTGATGATTTTGGTCCAATATGTCTCTCTCAGCCCTAGGATAAAGAAGGCAAGATAAAACCACTTCTGAAAATGTTAGCAAGAAAATTGCAGGGACTTGTTCAAGTTATCACTAGGAGTAATCCTGTTCATCCCCTGGCACCTATCACATTGTGCAATGTTGTCTAGGAAAGGTCCTACTCTGGAACCTTGAGAATTCTGCAAGACATGCTTTGGGGAAGAATGATGGAAAGTTAATCAAACACAGAATATTTGGCAAGCAGTTCAGTTCATGAAATCTCTTTTCTCCCACTTTCTCTGCCATGTGCAGGTGCTCATCTCCAGTTTTTAAACTTCTCCACTGAACCTAATCATGACTTTGTTGAAATTCGCAATGGGCCATACGACACCAGTAACATCATCAGCCGATTTAGTGGGACTGACCTCCCAGGCTCCCTTCTTTCCACGTCACACGAAACCACCATATATTTCCACAGTGATCACTCACAGAACAAGCCTGGTTTTAAAATAGAATATCAAGGTAAGGAGCAGGCAGCCAAGAAGGCTAAGAATGGAGCAACCTCCATTGTCTTTGGGGACTTTGGCAAGAGTGATGAATGCTGTACCTACTGTATTTTTTGAAAGCAATACTTTTAGGGTGTAATGAAAATTCTTGTTTTGCCCAGGAGTCTTTCTAAATCCTAGTAGCATGCCAATATACACAAGTTAATCCACAATATATTTTCCAGGAGATATTAATGCTATACCTAAGAATTCAACCCAACCTTAATTTGCTTGGTGCTCAGAGACCTCTTAATTTCTATATCAGACAAATTCCTCCTTGCCCAAGTCTACTCTTTAGCTTTTTCTCTGTATTTCTACTTCAATGCAACAGAAGCCTTCCTCTTCTGGCTTACAGATATTATTACAAGTAGTCCTCGACTTACAGAAGTTTGTTTAGTGACCAAAGTTACAACGGCACCAAAGATTGTGACTTATGACCGTTTTTCACAGTTGCGACTTTTGCAGCATCCCCATAATCACGGGATCAAAATTCAGATGCTTGACAACTGCTTCATATTTATGACCATTGTTGTGGTCATGTGATCCCCTTTTGCGATCTTCTCATAAGCAAACTCGATGGGAAAACCAGATTCACTTAACAACCGGGTTACTAACTTAAGAAAGATCATAAAATGGGGCACTTAACAAATGTCTCACAACAGCAAAAATTGCGGGCTCAGTTGTAATCGTAAATCAAGGACTACCTATATTTCTTAACTGTATATGCAGTTTTGTATGCTGGACTTTTATCAGATTAAGAAAAAGTTAAGGCTCTCTCATTAATGTTATACCTGCCAAATGGTCATCTGTTTCCCAATTACCCCATTCAAATTAAAGTCAATGACATTAAGAAAAAGGTTATCCAAAACTGAAAAAAAGATAAAGGAAAGAGCTATCTCTTCTTACACCGATGAGACTAAAAAGGCAGGATTATTTTGAGTTTCTTTTTCATTCCCTCTTTCCTTCTAGAGATAAGCAAGGTGTTGAATGATTTCTTCAAGGCTGATTTTATGCTGGTATATTTTGCAGAACTTTCTATGGATCTGACCACATCTTGCTCAAGAGCAGGTGTGGAGGGGTGTCAAAAATCTGCAAGATGGTGGATAGGGCATTGCAATTGACCAAAGCAACATTTGTAGATGTGAGTGAAAATGGACATACAAAGTGGTGAGGCTTTGCAACATTGTGCCTATCATTTTGCAGGTTTTGACATATTCCATGGAGGCCCCTGGTCAGGGGAAGCCCAAAAGGCATATTTTAAGTAGAGCACAAATGGCTTTGCAAAATTATCACCAGACCTGTAGATAAAGAACCAGAGAATGGCTTCTCTGAATTTCTCTAGAGCAGAGGTGTCGAACTCAAGGCCCAGGGACTGAATCTGGTCCACGGGGTGCTGAAATCTGGCCCATGGGGCCACCCTGGAAACCAAGAAGGGCTGGCCTACGGTGCCTCTGTCAGCAACAATAGGTTCCTGAGCTCATGGCCCTCCCAAGCTCTGTTTTCACTGGCAGGGGTTGCCGGAAGCCATCACAGCCAAAAATGGAGCTTGGGAGCCTGTTTTTATGGCAGAGCACTCAGGCCACCACAGGCGTACCCAACATGAATAATGTCGAGCTGGACATATCCACCCCAGCCACACCCACCAAGGTCCCCTGAGGTCAAACACAACCCTGATGTGTTCCTCAATGAAATTGAGTTTGACACCCCTGCTCTAGAGGAACCAAAAATTCTTCAGTAATTTCTCGCAGGAAATTAGCAGTGATGGCTGCAGTGTACTGAAAGGTCCCCTAGATATGTTACAGATTAGATGGAAGCTCAGGGGGAAAAAAGTCAAGAAGACTTCAGGTTTGTTAGAAAGAATAAAATAAATATATATTCAGACGTGTACAAATCCAACACCAAGAAGTACATGAAAAACCCACGAAAGTTATTTTCTCCTTTGAAATCAGTTTCAAAATCAAACTCTTCTGAAGAAGTACTGCTATTTAAAAATAAGGAATGCAGGAGAATCTCTCTGTCGGGTGCTAGTTTTGAGAAAATAGCTCAAAAAGGAAGATTCAGAACTTCAGCGTGCTTCTCAACAGAAGGAATATTCCAGATTTAACGATAAAATTCAAAACACCCAGTGTCTGTTGTTTTGTAATGTGCTGCCATATGCCAGTCAAGTTTTTCTAAGCATTTTTAATATCCCTCCCCATGCTCACTTTCCAAATTTATTTCATGCAGACATATACACATATCAAACCAGTGTCATTTTTAATTATTTCAGTTATATGCAGGTCCATAATCAAAATGTTCAGTGCAATATTTATGAACAGCATGATATGCAATGAAATCCATACAATTTAATTTATGTGAATGCCTTTAGCAATTAGTACCACAGAAATTTAAATTGGACTTGGAAATGAACCGAGACCCAGTGAAGTCGGTACTATATTGGCATAGTATGAGTGTATTGCTGTGCAATTATTAATCTGACCGTACTCTTTTGGGCAGACAGAAGATTCTGGTCTGACTACAGGTAGCCTTTGAACTAATACCATAATGGAGCCTGTCCATCAAAGTCGTAACTTGTGGCAATCGTAAAATGGGTCAAGCATATGGCTGACCTGATTTTGTGACAATTTTTACAGCAATCATTAAGTGATTTCACCATTGTTATTATGTGAATCCATAGTTGTAACATGAATTATCTGGTCATTAAGCAGACCAATATTTTGTTATTGGCGCTATTTTGCAAAAAAACAGAAGTAAATGCTGGCTTTCAGCAAAACCATTCTAAAATGCAGTCATGTGACCATAGGGCACTACAAATTGCCATAAATGAGATCCAATTGCTGAACATCTGAAGTTGGTCAAGTGATTGGAGGAAGGGCAACTGTTCAGACTTCAAATCTGGGTTGTAAGTACCCTCCAGATAGGTCCAGTTATTAGTCAAGGACTATCTGCAGAAGATGACCACAACTTAGAATGCATTACAGTGATCTAAACCAGGAGTGTCACATGCAGGCCACACCCATGCCAGCTCCGTGAATGGAAAAATTGTTACGATACATCACGTTATGGCAACATGACACCACAAGTTTGACATCCGTGATCTAAGTAGAAGGATACCATAAAACAATGGTGTTTTCACCTGGCAGGATGATGATTGGGAGAGCAGACTAATCTTGCAAATCAGCCAGTGGTGGAATTTTACTACCAGTTCTGTGGGTGTGACTTGGTGGGCGTGGCTAAGGGGTCATGTGACTGGGTGGACAGTTTCTGTAAGCAGGGCAATAAAGATTAGGCTAAAAACAACACCATGATGTTTCTTTCCTGCCTTCCTTACAGGATTAACCCTGTATAGTGGAAAAAACCAAAAGAAGATTTCTTCTAACAACCAGTTCTCCGAACTGCTTAGAAAATTTACTACTGGTTCTAGCGAACCTGCTAGAAACTGCTGAATTTCACCTCTGAAATCAGCCCATATGACAGGGGATGATTCTACTGGCAAGAACAGATCATGGAAAATTGATCCTTTGGGGCAATGCAGCTCTTCCCATTGCTATTAATGTATTGCTGCTCTGATAAGATGAACTTCCGAAGAACATCTATTAATTTATTGGTCCTCATATTTATATAATATTTGGATGGATTCCAGAAACTAATGCAGTCACGTGCAGCTTCATTTCATAGCTCAGCTTTGGTTGCTAAGCAGCTTGCACTTAAAGATTGGGGATCAGTTACTGCAGATGTGGTTCAGCTGAGAGAACATTGGAAATAAGTCAATTGCCTGGCTTATACCAAGTTAAACCTTTGACCATTTAAGAAGGGAAGAAAGAGCTCTCCAGCCATATTTGACCGTTGAAAGCAGTTCTTGGTGAATCTGGAAAAGAATAATCTATTGGAAGACCTGCATATTGACTAGAGAAAACTTGTAAACAAAATTAGGCATATGGGAGGGCTTATACAACTTGCCAACTGTTGATTGTGCTGATTGTTAACTTCCTCCAAGGTTTCAAGTCAGGATGCTTCTCATCCCCTATTATTCTTCTGCCCTTTGCTATGAGTATGTGCTCTTTCCCTATAAGACAACATCTTATTTTGAAATACAAATAGCCATGGTGGCAATCATAGAACATTGATCCATCTTTGTTGTTGATTGCATATTCTGGGGAAACACTGGGAGATATACCTGTACAGACACTTGATCCACAATTTAAAACTAATGTTTCTATCAATTTTCTTTAAGGGAGAGGCAACACTTTGGGACACCTTATTACAGATGGAGGCAAAGACATTTTGATTATAGGGTGCACAACAGAGTTAGGGTGTCCTCAGGACTGTGAATTTGAAATTATTTGGAAGACTGTTCTTTTAACGGAGAGATAACTGTGAAAATATTGCTATACAATGTAGGTAAATAATTTCTGAAGGAATAACTGGTTTTTAATCCATTGCCATGTTTGTATTTTATGATATCCAGCTTATGAACTCCAGGAGTGCCCAGATCCTGAGCCCTTTGCCAATGGCATTGTAAGAGGAGCAGGTTATAGTGTGGGGCAGTCCATCTCTTTTGAGTGCCTCCCTGGCTATCAGTTGATTGGACAACCAGTCTTAACCTGTCAACATGGAACCAATAGGAACTGGGACCACCCACTGCCCAGGTGTGAAGGTATGACTTTATTGAGACTTTTCTTGGAAGGGGGTTATTAAGGAAAAAAAGAGAAAATAACACACCAAATTAGATAATCAAATTGAGATAAATCAAATACATATTAAATGTGTACATTGGGCTTGTTGGTATTTGACAAGAGGCATCATAATTTATTTGTTTCCACACATATAATTTACTTATCCTTCAGCACCAACACCACTACACATTTCTGGCTACAAACCTGAACTAGTTGGTCTTTGCCCTTTATCTATTTCTGTTTCACTTAAAAGTAGACCACCTTTAATTCAGCTTTATTGCTTCCACAGTACTTAGATATCCATTAATTAAAACATTAGTGGCACTTAATTTCTGCTCTTTTAGGGAGTGACAAATCTGGTTTTTTTCCACAGCTTTGATTTAACTTGAGTATGACTGTTGTATCTGTCCACCTCCGTCTTCGGCATGCCTCTCTCAGTATTCCTTTTATGTAGACATTTGCTCTTGATGACTCTCTCAGAACACAGTATGAACAGAAGTAGAGTAATGCTGAGCTTTGCTAAATTTGCTTCAGCCACAGGTTCATATATTCCTTTCTCATCACATCCTCATTATAGGAAACTTTGGTTTGTTAGAAGAACAATGACTTATAACCTTCTGCATATGCTGAGCTATACTTGTAGTCCTTTTTAGCAATCACAGTTGTCCCAGTCAAGATAAATTGACAAAGTTCACAAGACACAGTTAACTGGATAAGGGAGATTTAGGCCAATACCAGTTAGCACCAGGTTTTGAAAAGATTTCTTTAAACTGAAAGGGGTTATGGGCTTGTTTTAGGTTTAAGCGATCTTCTCTCTCTCTCGCTCTCCCTCCCTCTCTCTGCCTATATAGAGAAGAGCATTGGCTAGGTAATTCTGGAAGTTGAGGTCCACACATCTTCAAGTGCCCAAGATTAAGAAACACTGTTTAGATCATGGGAATAGCAGTTTGGAGCACTTTAAAATAGATCAAATGATACTAAAATCATACTACCACTATTCTACAAGTACTGGGATTTAGTAGTTCTTAATGTCTCTTTGTGGTCCATTACATACAGTCCCCTGTGGAGGAAACATGACTGCCCAAAATGGAACAATCTACTCCCCCGGCTTTCCCAATCAGTATCCCAATTCCCAGGACTGCACATGGCTATTTGTGGTATCATCTGGATATGGCATCTACCTCAACTTTACCTTGCTGCAAACGGAGCCGTACAATGACTTCATCACTGTCTGGTGAGTGGGATTTGGAGCTGAGAGCTCTCTCTGAGCGCAGCTTTTTCAGTAGGTGTTGCTATCATAGCTGTGTTCTCTTACCCTTATGAGATGATGAGAGAGCCCACCAACCTCTAGATCAGAAGTTCACAAAAGGAAGCAAGTTCATAACTAGAGAGGGACTAAGGTTGAATAGGAAAAGCTGCAGTGTTGCCTTCACATTGAAGAGTTATATTGTGTTACTTATCCTCTGTGCTGGATTATGCTAATAGCCTTTCAGTTATAAAGTCTTTCCATTATTTAGTATCTAGAAACCATTTTGCATAGCAAAAGCTGGGGTGATAATGTTGGAATGTTTTTATAGTCAAATTTAAAATAGGTATTTGGTATTTTTTCCCATTAGTTACAATTGGTTGCAAACTAAAAATTAAACGAAGGTTAAATATATGTAAATATATGCAAATTCCTTTTTTATATATATACCATATTTCTAGGCCGGGAATTGAGACATCTCCAAGTGAATAGCTGGCAGATATTCCAAATAAAATAAAAACAAAAATAGGAATAAGTGCCTTTTATGTGGCCTGTGAGCAGATCAGGAGACCTTTGTGGATCCTTCAGCCAGACTGACCCACTGGGAGTGTCTGATTGGCCTTCCAAGCATCATCTGGCTCTCACATCAAGAGGATTTGCCAGCTCTTTTAAAAGTCTTAGTTGGAATTGTCTTCAGCCAATCACCTGGGAAGTGTACCAACTCTGATCCATAATGCTCCCAATTCTTAACCATGTCTTATTTGTTACTCTTTTGTATTTCTTTCCCTTTGTCTTCAGGGATGGTTCTCAAGAAACAGCTCCCCAGTTGGGAGTTTTCACAGGACACTCAGTGAAGAAAGCCATCCAGAGCTCTTCCAACCACGCTCTGATGAAGTTTCATAGTGATGCAGCCAATGGAGGCCTCTTTGCCATCCACTTCTATGGTGTGTACAGCTCACTGTAGTGCAAGGGTTTGTTGTTATGCTTGTTTTGTAACCTGTTGCATGCAGCAATGATGGTTCAATTGGATATTGCTTATGTATTCAGTTAAGGTTTATCAGGTACCTTCTCTGCCATACCATTGTGCTTGATGCAACATAAAAACACTTAATTTGAACCAATAAATAGCCCTTATCCCTCTGGTTGGGTTTGCACAGGATGCTTAATCAAATTGATTAGAAGCTGAGGGCTGGATGCATTGATTATTGTTAAGATTAGAGATGTTTTTTGTAGCTTAACTCTGCCTGTTGAGTTAGTTTGAGATCCCAGGTATTGTGCAAATCAAGCAAAGGGGTTAATTCAATAATCAAGTTGTGTGAACAGTGCTACAAATAAATCCAGATGCTGAGTAAACTGTGTAGTAGTTGGTGTAACCAAGAAGTAATATGTTTGACTTAAAAAAGAATGCATTTCTCTTGAAAAAAATATCCTTGAGGGCCAATGAATCTTCAAAATGTTGAACCACAGAAGGCTACAAAAAGGAGAAAATTGGTTTCTCCCACTACCACCTAGGGAGCAGGTTCTGTTTGTTGTGGAATTGATTTTCCAGAGATTCAGCTTCTGGCTTCTCTCTTTGTTCATTATTTATTTACTCATCCATTCAATTTATAGGGCCACCTATCTCAACAAGTGATTCCAACTTTTGCCGAGTATCTATAATACAAAGATATATATTACAGTTCTATAGCTAGAGATTTGGTACTCTCATACATTTCTTTCTCTTCCCAGCCTATCAACTTTCTAAGTGCCAACCACCAACTATGGTCCCTAATGCTGAAATCATCACTGAGAATGAGGATTACAATATAGGTATTGCAATTGCATGCATGATTTTGCTAGTATTTTCTCGATTGTAGACAGGTGGTATAAATCACAGAATGATAGTGTTCTCACTATTCTCATCCCAGTCCTAATTCAATGTCTAAAATAGGTACCCATAACTTATTTGCAATAAACAAGTAAATAATTTTTCTTGTTCTTGCCACACACAATTCAGTGAAGTCTGTGCTCCTTATTTATTGTAAATGCCAGGAATCTATTGGATGCAGCTAGAATCACATAAAACAACACACAACAACTGCATTGACCCTGCCTCTTATATCACTACCTTTATCCACTGTGGATAAGAGGAGAGAGATCTGTGCAGCTTAAAATAAAAATCAGGGTTAACTTTTATAAGAGACTTACCTGAGAAGTGACTTCTTCAATCCAGGAAGGCCACAGAGATTAGAACCAGCTCATTAAATTGTATTGTTCCTCATGTAATTGTAATCCACAAAACCCCTCTTGAGGCATGCTCAACTCCTGGCAACAATATGGAAGCTATTCAGAGCAATAGTTTGCCATTGAGTTGTTTTTTTCAAATTTCCAGGAGTAGTTTTTTTTTTAAAAAAAATCCTGGACTTTACAACTCTTGGATTTTCTGGTGGTCTCCCTCCCTCCCAATACAGTACTAACCAGGTCCTAGTTTAATTAGCTCTTGTGGGATCAACTCACACTAAGGCAGTTCATCCTTGATTTTGCACCTGATTTTCATGTCAAAGATGGATGGAATTTTGAGCACTCCACTTTGCTTAAAACAAAGCTACCCTCACTTCCAGACTTGCTCTTTTATATATATATAAAAAATTTTATTGGATTTTCCACAACAAACAAACAAACAATGTCTTTTTTTAGAACAGCAAGATCCCAAATTATCACTTCTCCATACAGAAATAAGCTCAATCACACTTCCAGACTTCCTCTTGAGTGATAGCAGTGGGGCCAGACTACTGCACCACCTTCACTCTTCTTCAAGCAGAAAATTAGCAAGCCAGGATGAACTTTTTGACTTGTCAGTCTTAAAAAAATAACAATAAAATGGTAGCTTGGCTATAAAAAAAATAGTTACCCACAAGTCAGAATTCTCCCACTGCATTTAGTGGTGCATAAGGGTAGATTTTTACCTGTACAGAGTTTGAAAGATTTGAAAGATTAATGAGGACAAGGGGATAACTGGAAGTGATTCGCAAGAGAATAGAGGTAGCAGATGACAAGGTTTTTCTGATGTGTAGTGCTACACACCTGGGAGAAATATTGCAAAGTAATTCAGCTAAAGATTTCTCCCTAATGACACCACCAAGTGTGCTGCAAAGATAAAAATGTGCCAGAGCACAAAGCAGTGATAGGGCCTATGTGCTATTCCCCTACCCCAGGGGTGGGCAAACTTTTTGACTCGCGGGCCACAATGGTTTCTAAAATTTGACAGAGGGGCCAGGCCAGAATAGGACAATGGCAGTTTTAGTCCACATGCTTTTTCCTTTCCCCTTACTTCAGTTAACTTTATGGGATCCTGATCGCCTTCCTCACATGTAATATTGATTCACCTGATGAGCCTCATTCAAAATATGTCCTTTTGTACTCTTGGAACACACCTGCGTCCTCTTTGTTCCTTTCCTTAGGTGATATTATTAAGTATCAATGTCTTCCTGGTTTCACATTGGTTGGAAATGAGATCCTGACGTGCAGGCTTGGTACCCACCTCCAGTTCGAAGGCCCTCCCCCAACTTGTGAAGGTCAGTGACTTTGATGGAAGTGCAAAAAATCCCAGATTTCATGGCAGTGAGTAAATATATGGATAGCTTGCTATTTATTTTTGGATATACTAGAAGCCAAACAGATATATTAAAACCTATGCTATGGACACTCAGAAAAGGTTTCAAAAAGACTATTCCTATAAAAATAATATAGAATTATATTATTATTATAAACTTTTATTCATTAAACATGAAACTCAGTCAACTGCATTTAAAAATGCATCACAAATATGATGACTGGCCAGCATCCTAGGTATCAACCAAGAATATTATTATTATATATACTTTATTCATTAAACATGAAACTCAGTCAACTGTTCAGTCAACTGTTAAAAATGTATTACAGATATTATTGACTGGCACTGATGGTTGATACGGGTTGCTGCCAGCATTCTAGGTATCTACCAAGTATCTTCTTAAAATATACAATGTTCTGAGTAGCACAGTTTTTTTGCAGTTCTGCTGGTGTTATTGCAGGAAGCTACAATTTCTTGATGTACTGTGAAAACAGTACATGGTTGGACATGGTGCCAAGTGCCCCGATGACAGTGGGTATCACTGTCACATGTTTCATCCATAATCGGGTAGTTTCGATAGCCAGTCACGATATTTCATGATTTTTTTCTAGTTCTTTTTCTTCGACTCTGGCGTCTCCTGGTACAGCGATATCAATAAATTGTACACTTCAGTTTTTGATGACTGTGATATCTGCCGTGTTGATGATCTGTCTGTATTCGAAAGTCCCACAAGATTTTTATCTCCTCCTCCTCCTCCTTCCTACTACTATTACTATTAACTGCAAGGCTTTATTATAGAAAGAGAACGTAAAGAGAACATGGCATAGGTGCCACGTCAGATCATTTTCTTGATTGCAATTCATAGTTTATTTTTGTGCAAATGGTATTTTCTTTGCAGAAGCAATGTGGCAATCCATCTCATACTCACAAACCCAGTATAGACAAGGAGGAGGGTTTGTGAGGCCCATGAAAATTTTAAAATCCTATCCTCAGATAGTCATGGAAGCAAAATCTATTGCTAACTAGAAGAAGATGCAACAGAACTACCTCCCTCCCCCGGTTAAATAGTAAAATAGGTGAAGGGAAAGACTCCTCATAGAGTAGTATAAGCCTGACAATCTTCACCAATCTGTGGACTAACTTCCAGAATTTACTAGCCTTCAGTGCTGAGAACTCGATCTCCTTGGAGACCTGCTAGATAAGTTAGATTCCTCTATCTTCTGAGCCCAGTTAACAGCTCTATGACTAATTTTCTTTCACAGTGACACAGAGTGACTCTCGTGCTTTGCTTTTTTTGTGTGTGTGTGTCAATCAGTTCACTGTCCAATGAATGAGGTTCTCCGTGACTCCACAGGAGTGATCCTAAGCCCATCATTCACAGGCAGCTATCCTCACTTCCAGACTTGCTCTTGGATGATAGCAGTGGAACCAGAGTACAACATCACCTTCACTGTTGAATATTTCTTGAGTGAGAAGAAGTATGATGAGTTTGGGATATTTGATGGTGAGTCATAAAGATTGGATAGTTTTGAAGATGAGAGGAGATTGGGGTTGGAGGGGCTTGGGTACTGGAAAAAAGACTGTTTAAGCTACATAATTTCCTCTGGGGTGGAAGATGGTGGAAAGGGATCAGGGCAGGACTCATATTGTAGTACTGCAGCTACCAGAATTCAGCCCAGTGGGAAAGAAAAAGCAACTGATAGAGGATAATATTTGTAGCTCAGGATTGAAATCAGAGGTCTTTACCCAAACTAGTGACACCATCAGTGCTAGAGAAAACAATAAATATCAGGTGGCCACCCCCAGTGTTATTAACCATGAATTATATGATTAGTAGCATCATACATTAGGCTATTCCTCCATGGATAACACATCAATTGCCCTGGGGAGAGGAAAATGCATTATAAGCATTATAGAATTATAAAATTATAATATTATAGCATTATAATATATAATTATAAAAGAGTAAATAGAACTTTTTTTTTCTGATCCCATGCTGCTAAAAGACATGATTACCCAACTAAAGTGATTGACAGTAGAAAAGAACATACTATTTCACCTTCTGCATATTTAATTTTGGAGATTCCCTGTGAGGGCATCTAGTTTAGTAGGCTGTAAACTTCTTCAGCCTTACAAGCAGTTGTGCCCTCTTCCTTTGTCTTTTTGCTTTCTATGCTTTTCCCTTTCATGCTGGAGAAAACTGCATTTAGTCTTCAAGGTCCTTCCTTCCAGATTCTCTCCAACAAATGATTATCTTCCCAATCATGGTCTCTTGCTGAGCCCTTTTTAGCTTCACTAGTTGAATTTATTCATAATTATGAAGATTGGTTAGGAAAGATTGCTCTGTCAATCACTGTTATAACTAGGACAGCTGAAAGAAACATCTGTATTCAGCATTTCTGAATCCTAGGGTTTGTAAGCTTGTAAGAAAAGAAGGCTGTTGCAATCATCTATGCTCTCTGATCTTCTATATAACATTCCCTGACTCTACACACACTCAGAAGCACACACACACACACACACACACTAATAGGATTTTTGAATAAACTCTAGCACATTAGAAATCTTATTGTAGAGATTAGGCTATCA
>JAEANM010010273.1:0-15881 GCA_017656035.1 Myanophis thanlyinensis
AATAAATAAATAAGTAATAAATAAAAATGATTATATTTCATTTTGATTCTTAGTCATATTATAGTTGTATCTTTTGTTTAAAAAACTTTTGTTGACAATTGATCATTGGAATCAAGGAAACTTTGAAAAGCCAAATATAAGTCCATTTATCTTTCAGGGTTTAAAACATTTTGGGGTATGGTGACTTCCTGCAACAAACCAAGTGTACAGTTATATGTAGGATTATCTGAAAATATGGAATTATTATTTGGAAATAGGAAGGTTGTATGGATTGTATGAGAAGCTTTAGGAAGTGCTGGCAACATATGGCTCTCAGAAGCTATTTATCTCCAAACTATTCTAGACTATTATAACCAATGGTGAAAAATGGGAATAGCAGTACAACCATTTTTGGATTTGCCTACTGGTGAGTTTCAGTCAAAAATAACTCCCTTTTTATAACTCTGTAATCCCTTAATTTAGGGTAGAATCTGGGTGACTGGATGAAGCTGAGTGTTTTCTGTTTGAAAACCCTTCCTGACCCCACATGGAGTTCACAGCAGGGTTTGTTTGTTTGTTTGCCACTCTAGGAGGGGAATATCTACAGCTACTTAGAACTGAATTCTCAAGCTTCCAAGTGGGAGGTAAGCCTCTCCACAACTAGGTCACCATGCTGCTCAGTTGCAATCAACAATATAATTTCCAAACTTTTTGATTACTCACTCTTATCAGCAAAAAATATTTGAGTCTCTATATAAGTTTATATATTTACATATATATTAGAAATATTAGCACAATATACATAACATATTGTGCTAATATGCTATGTACATTATAACACATTCCTAAAAACAGAAATTAAAAAGAATGAGATATATGATGCTATGAATATAAATATACATCTTATTATTTTCTTTCAATACTCCAATGTACTACCACACTTTTAGGGTGTGCAAATGCTACTTTTGTAGACTCTTGGCCTAGAAAACTTATCACTGCCTCTGGTCAAACTTGACTCCTGATAAATACCTGAGAAATCCATATTGTTTGGGCAACAATACAGGAATGGTTTGTGTTAGGTCGTGGGAATAATGGAGGCACAGGTTTATTCAAAGGCTGCAACAGTAACAAATCATTCTGGCAAAAGACAAGTCTAACTCTGCAGACAGCTCTTTATACTGGGGGGGAAGAATTTCCTCACGGATGCATTGTCCAGAAAGCCCCAATTCAAAGGGAGGACTGGGGCAGTAGTACAAGCCATGATACCATCCCCTACCCTAGATACAGTTCGGCCTTCCATCCAGCCACTAATGGGGCATCAGAATGCGCCAATGCTTCAGTTACATAGTACCTCCATTGTTATGTAAGCTTTCAGCAAACTAACTGGGCTGAGCTGCTTCCCTTTGCTGAAGGGAAATAGTGTACAACAACTCTGTCCACAGTAATACTGGGTTTATCCCATTCCAGGTAGTGAATGGCTGGGATTTTGTGCCAATCCCAAGTGTCCCAAAAGTCCAGAATATCACAGTCTGCAAGAATGGTTAACTGATATAACACAAGTGTGGCAGATGGTCTGGGAGGCGCTCAAACGAATGGCTGCATGATAAATGGCAAACAGATAAAAAGAGACAAATACAACTATCGTTTCATGTTGGTCAAAGGGTCTACCTATCCACCAAATACCTCTGACTTAAGGTACCCTGCAAGAAATTGGTGCCTAAGTATATTGGGCAAATAGTGACTTGAGGTGTTCAAAGGCTTGTTGACAGGCCATGGTCCATGTGAGTGGTTGCTTCGGCATAGGTCGGGCTCCTGATTGTTTTGTTTTCAATAATTGGGTGAGGGGAAGTGCTATCTGAGTGAAGGAAGGGATGAACTAGTGGCAAAAATTGGTAAATCCCAGGAAACTCTGTAGCTGTTTCCTGGTTCTTGATGCCTGCCAATCCAGTACCACCTGCACCTTAGCAGGGTCCATCTCTATTCTGGAGGGGGATATGCAGAACCCAAGATAATCAAGTTGGGTTTTGTGAAACTCACATTTTGGCAGTTTCACATATAACCATGTGGCGAGGCGTTTGCGTAGCACTGTCTGAATGAGCTGCACATGTTGCTCCATGGTCTTAATGTAAATCAAAATATTGTCAAGATATACAAGAACTCCCTGGTACAAGTGTTTGTGCAGGACTTCATTAATCAACTGCATGAACACGGCAGGGGCTCCCTGGGCCATTCTCAATCTTCAAAATCATAAATCCTGTCACTGTAAAACTCCAACTTCCTCCCCTCTTAAGTAAGAGACACCTAAGTTATCATCTTACTCTCTTCCAGGTGCCCTTTCCATGGTAGAGGGGCTGCATGTCAGCCTTGGCTCTGCAGCTCTGAGGCTGACCTTCAGAATGGGGGAGGGAGCCATCCACGGGTTGCTGCTCAGTCTGCTCACTTCCTACATGCTCCAAACAAACCTTGAGAAGCTGGCAGTTCACTACTGAATGCTGGTTTGCAACCAGCCAATGAGGAAGAACATAATTAGACTAGCTGACGTGGGGGCTGGGCAAGATGCTAAGCCAATGAATGCTGCAAGCCATGGGGGTAGAGTAGCATGGGGTGGGGACGTGTGTGCAGGCACTAGGAGCACATATATATAGTAGTGGGAACACTAGGTGGCAGCACTGACTATCATTTATGTGATTCAGTTTGTACCAATCATGCAGAGAAGAAGTAAAGAACATCACAGTTTGTTTGATACTGTGTCTGGCTTTTCCTTCTACTGACATTCGGAACCCTGGCAGCTTGCACCTTTTTTTCAGTCAGGTGGATGCCTGAAGCATCAAAGGGAGATGAAATGCTGGAAAAGACGCCTAGAGAGTGGTTGGAGGTCTAGTCACTCTGAATCTGATTGGACACTTTTGCGAGCCTATATTAGGACATATTTAGTGGCAATTATTGAAAAAAATCTGGCTTGGGGATTTATTCAGCCAGCTAGATCAAGTGTAGCAGCCCCAGTACTTTTCTGTGAGAAGATGGTGGTCTTCGGCTTTGTGTAGATTTCAGGGGGTCAATGTGGTATGTGTTTAACACTTATACCCCCTACCACTTATGGCGGGTATGTTGGTGCACCTAGCAGAGGGGTGCATCTTCACTAAGCTAGATTTATGAGAAACATATTATTGTGTCAGAATTTGAGAATGTGATGAGGGGGAGCCTTTGACTTCTGTCCTGAATATTTCTTCTTCTTTGCTCAGACCATCTTCTTCCCCTTCTTGCATCTGGTGTGTTGTTGCTGCCATTTTTGTTTTAATGGGCTTTTGCTTCGTGCCAATCTTGCTGATTGGCGCAGGGAAGCTACCGATTTCTGTGAGCTCTTGGCTGCCCTTGCAATTTCCATGGCCATTGCCCATGTAAGGTTAGGCTTAGCCAGGAGTCTCTATTGTAATTGCAGGTCTCTCACCCCACAAACTAGACAATCAACCATCTGGTCATCTAAGTCACTAAATTCGCAATTCTCAGCGATGGGGTGCAATTCAGTGATGTAGTCATTAATTGTTTCTCCTTCTCACTGAATTCTTTCATTAAATTGGTGTCTTAACACCATCTAGGATGGGGCCAGTTCAAAATGTGCCTTCAGCATCGCATGTAGCCATGGCCATGGCACCGTATTGACTGGCATGGGGGCTGCCACGACCTTTGCCAGGTGGAACATTCATTTCTTGCATGATTCAGGAACATCACCTGGGTCCTCTTGTCACTCAGCTGCCCGAAATCGTTTGCCACTAGGAAACATCTGAATTTTATCATGAAGGATTCCCAATCCTCCACATCAGGGTCGGGTGGAGTTGTGCTGCCATTCTTTGTGCATCCTTGTGCTTTTGTTGTGATGATTTCATTACTGTTCTCTTTGTTGTTCTCCGAATTCCATCTTCATCACCAGTGTTAGGTCGTGGGAATAATGGAGGCACAGGTGAGGAACAGTAACTTGTTTATTCCAAGGCTGCAACAGTAACAAATCTTGGCAAAAGACACAGTCTAACTCTGCAGACAGCTTTTTATACTGGAGGTATCTGCATGTCTTGGCCAATCAATGGCCAGGCTTTTCCTGCACTTCAGTGCTTTCTTGCCTAAACACAGCTTGTATTTTTCCATTCCTTATTTCAATATGCAACAGTTTGCCTTTGCCTTCTTCTGGGATCTTTGTTCAATTTCACAATTTAGATTTCTTGCCTCTAAAATATCTTGACAGTTTTCCTATCTAGGTCCAGCCCTGTTTAGTTTTTCAAGATCAGTCAAAGCTAAACTAGGTGTTTCTCCTTGTTAGTATTACCAATTCATTCCATATCTACATTGACTCAAAGGGTCATTCTATTGCTCCATTATCACTCAGTGCCAAGAGGCACAAGAATAAAGTATTATATATTGCAACTTTGCTAGTCCTCACTGTGCATAAATAACACATCCCAAATTGGGATCGCTCTGATTTCCCCAATAATAACTGATCCTTGGCTGAGGATTAAAACTATTGAAGTCATTGCTGTCTTGCATTTTTTTTCAGATACCATTTCACCACTAAATTTCCAATAGGTGCTTATTAAGTTTGATTATAAAGTAGTTGCATCCTGGAAGTCAAGGCCAGAGTGGCGAGACAAATGGCAACGAACCTGAGGCAGAGGTTTTATTTCTGTTCACATGCAGGAGCCGATATTAGGAAAGGAAGGTCACAGAGCATTTACTATATGATTATCTGACTTTCACTTTACTATCCCTTTTAAAAATATTACAATCTGAAGGCCTTCTGAAGATACAGGCATGGTTCCACTTACTCACTACAGATCATGTAAGTTTTAAAAGCTCTCTGTGTGTTACCATGTGAAATAAATGCAAGGTTTTTGCTTATAATTGTTGCTTATTGATCAGATCTTGTTTATAAAATAATAGGAACATATTTTTCAACAACTTCAGTCTTCTGTCATATTTGTAAAATGGCTTACAGTTATGCAGGAAGGGCAGAAAAATATTTCTGATAAATTTAAAATAAGTATAGCAATATTGATATATATCTCTGGAGTTTAGCTTTTGAAGCTGGTCCACCTGAAAAGATATATTAATGTTGAAGCACAGAAAATAACTGGGCTATGGGGAACATAGCAACTTGAGGGCAAATACAGGCAAACCTCTAAAACTTGTATGGAGTGAACAATAAAGTATCAGTCATAAAATTATGAAAACAATCTGATTCTTATACTTAAAACAGATTATATCACATCACTTTTTAAAGTGATCTTCCCAATATGCTACCCTGAATAGATGAAATGCAGCTCTTAGCTTAAAACAAGCAGCATACTTCTGTTCTTATCTGCGGATATCATGTATTTTGCATTCCTTTAACACAATGAATTAACTATATAAATGACAGTAAATTCAGTGATATTTGACAAATATTGTACGGCTAATAGTATTTTTGAATGAAGCACTGTAGAAATACAATGTAAATCAGGCACTCTCATTGTTCCAGTATGACTGGAGCATTTTTAATAATAACAACTGTTTTTGAGGCTAAAGTCAGGCACAGCAATTATCTCAATCATTTACTTCTTTCATGTATAAAGGCTTTGATTAGCCTTACCTGTTTAGTGTATTCAGAATTTTTCCAATTACAGTTCTATTCATAATGGCAATCAGTCAAAAGTGCTCTGTAAATTTGTCCAGGAGTTTCATTTACATATTCAGGAATTATTTTTCTAGATTCTGATTGATAAAATATTGACAGAATCTATACATTTGGTGGACATATGAAGATATTTTCCCTCCACAGATACTTTCTTAGGCATAGATCTATCACAGAATGCTTGGGGATAGTTTAGGATAGAAGGTAATGTTTCATTTCATTAGATTGCCAATTTTTGGATTCTCTCAATCCAGAAATAATTTTCTCAATAATTATGGACACTTAAGATATTAGATTCTAAAAGCTGGGGTAAGTAAAAACCTGCTTCAGGCTATGGATTAGCTTTGTATTGAATGAGAGGAAAGAAGGATGTTGTGATTCTATCTAATCCAGGTTTAATTCATACTTTAAAACAAAAACAGCATTCAAAATGCAATACAGTTTTGGTACTTGACATTTTATTAATGCCAATCTAGTGACAGGGGTTGCAAGCTAGTGATTTCTGTGCTGGTCCCAAGCCTGGATAAATAGAGAGGGTTGTGTCAGGAAGGGCATCCAGCATAAAAACATGCCAAATCTAAATATGTGAATCACCAATGTTAATGCTATACTGGATCAGTTGAGGCCTGGGTGAACAATGACTGCCACCAGTGCTATTAACCTACAGGGTGCTGGTAGAAATTGGACAATTGTTGGTCAAAGAAGGAGAGGTGGCAGAAGGATTCATAGACAAAGAGAGAAGAGGAAAGGAAGGAGTATAGGTCTGGGAATAGGGATACTTAACATTGGTAAAATGACAAGAAAAGGTAGAGAGCTGGCAGACATGATGGAGAGAAGGAAGGTAGATATATTGTGTGTGCAGGAGACCAGGTGGAAGGCTAGCAAAGTGTGTAGTATTGGAGAGGGATACAAACTGTTTTATTATGGTGTGGATAGAAAGAGGAATAGGGTAAGAATGATCCTGAAGTAGGAGCTTGTGAGGAATATTTTAGAGGTGAAAAGAGTGTCAGACAGGGTGATCAGTTTAAAGCTAGAAATTGAAGGGGTAATGTTGAATGTAGTCAGTAGTTATGCTCCACAAGTTGGGTGTGAGTTAGAAGAGAAGGAGAGATTCTGGAGTGAGTTAGATAAGGTGATGGCGAGTATTCCCAGAGGGGAGAGAATGATGATTAGGGCAGATTTTAACAGGCACGTGGGTGAGAGGAAGTTGCAAAAGGAAGAAAGTTGAGAGGAATTCAGACAGAAGTTGAGAGAGGTTTTGGGTGGTCAGGAAGAATTCCCAGATGACTGGGAAACTACCGCAGAGGTGATCAATGAGACAGGTAAGATGGTCTTAGGTGTGTCATCTGGAAGGAGGAAAGAAGATAAGGAAAGGTGGTGGTGGAATGAGGAAGTACAGGACAGCATCCAGAGGAAGAGGCTATCTAAAAAGAAGTGGAACTTAAAAAGGACTGAAGACAGTAGATAGGATTACAAAAAATTGCAGCATAGAGTGAAGAGGGAGGTGGAAATGGCCAAACAGAAAGCATATGATGAGTTGTATTCCAGGTTTGAAATGAGGGAAGGTGAGAAGGACTTGCACAGATTAGCGAGACTGAGAGATAGAGATGGGAAGGATATGCAACAGATAAGGGTGATTAAAGACAGAAATGGAAAGGTGCTGACAAGTGAGGCAAGTATGCAGAAAAATATGGAAGGAGTATTTTGAGGAACTGATGAATGAGGAAAATGAGAAGGGAAGAAGAGAGGAAGAGGTGAATATTGTAGAGCAGGAAGTAGCAAAGATTAGAAAGTATGAGGTGAGGAAGGCTCTAAGGAAAATGAAGAGTGGAAAGGTGGAGGGTCCAGATATCTGTACAGATGTGGAAGTGTCTAGGAGAGACAGCAGTGAAGTTTCTATCTAGTTTGTTTAACAGGATTTTAGAGAATGAGAAGATGTCTGAGGAATGGAGAAGTGTTCTAGTGCCAATCTTTAAGAAGGGTAATGTGCAGAGTTGTAGCAACTACAGAGGTATAAAGTTGATGAGGCACACAATGAAGCTATGGAAAGAGTAGTGGAAGCTAGGCTAAGAAAAGAAGTGGATATCTGTGAGCAGCAGTATGGCTTCATGCCCAAAAAGAGCACCACTGATGCAATTTTTGCCCTGAGAATTTAATGGAGAAGTATAGAGATGGTCAGAAGGAGATGCATTGCGTCTTTATGGATTTAGAGAATGCGTATGACAGAGTGCTGAGAGAGGAGGTATGGTACTGTATAAGGATGTCAGGAGTGGCAGAGAAGTATGTCAGAGTAGTCCAGGATATGTATGAGAGGAGTATGACAGTAGTGAGATGTGCTATAGGTCAGACAAAGGAGTTCAAGGTGGAGATGGGGCTACATCAAGGATTGGCTATGACTCCCTTCTTGTTTGCTATGGTGATAGACAGGTTGACAGATGAGGTCAGACAGGAATCTCCATGAACAATAATGTTTGTGGATGACATTGTGATCTGTTGTGAAAGCAGACAGCAGGTGTCAGCTCTGCCTCGATCAGACCCCAAGAAATGAAAACCCTGAATCTATTGTTGTTGAAAACAGGTAGCTTTTCCTGGAGAATGATTGAATGCAAAGAAAGTGAAAGCAAGGTCTGAAGAATTTGCTGGAAAAACATACATATCAAAAGAATTCCCAAATCCCTCCCCCCAGGGTTTGATGAAGTTCATCCAATCCATAGTTCTCAAAGGGTCACAAGGCAGGCATCTGTATGTGATGGTGACCATTACTTCTCTGGGATGGTTGGCCTTGAACATGGATAAACATCCTGCTTAAAAAATGCAAGGGCCTCTACACACCAGCGCACTTCCCCCCCATATCTCCCAGCTCCCCCTCCCCCTGGTACTATGGCAGCCGATAAGGGTACAGCTTCAGCTGAAGAAAGTAGAAACTTGGAGGCTGACAGCAGGTGGGGGAACACCTGGAAAGGTGGAGGTACTGTATGCTCTGGAAAGAAGAGGAATGAAAGTCAGTCATAGTAAGACAGAATACATGTTGTGAACAAGAGGGAGTGCAGTGGAACAGTGAGGTTACAGGGGGTTGAGGTCAAGAAGGTGCAGGAGCTTAAGTATTTGGTGTCAACACTCCAGTTTGATGTGGAAAAGAGGTGAACAGGTGAGTGCAGGTGGGTTGGAATGAGTGGAGAAAGGTGCCAGGAGTGTTGTGTGACAGAAGAGTATCAGCAAGAATCAAAGGAAAGGTATACAAGACAGTAGTGAGACTAGCTATGCTGTATGGGTTAGAGACTGTAGCAGTGAGGAAAAGACAAGAAGCAGAGATGGAGGTAGCAGAGATTAGGATGTTGAGGTTCTCTTTAGGAATGACCAGGATGGACAGCGTTAGGAATGAGGACACCAGAGGGACAGCTCAGATTGACTGTTTTGGGGACAAAGTCAGAGTGGACAGGTTGAGATGGTATGGACATGTGCAGAGGAGGGATAGTGGCCATATTGGTAGAAGGATATTGGAGATGGAGCTGCCAGGCAAGAGGTCAAGAGGAAAACCAAAGAGGAGATTTATGGATGTGCTAAAAGAGGACAGGAAGTCAATTAAGGGGAGAGTAGAGGATGCTGATGATAGAGTTAGGTGGAAAAAGATGATTCGCTGTGGTGACCCCTAATGGGAACAGCCAAAAGAAGAAGACATTTTATTAATACCAAATGTTATCATTTTATATCTCTATGTGCATCTACCTAGTAGTGTTTTTCTTACTGTTGTTTGTTTAATCATTTAATTGCTAGTTTTTTCCTATTATTTATCTCTTCTTTCTATTAATTCTTCCTGACTTCTTTGTCTTTTTTCTCTTTTTTATTTTAGATAGTTTAATTTTCTATACAGTTCTGTTTTTTAAGAATATAATTTTCTCTATAGTTTAGGTTTTTTTAAAAATAACATGTTATTTATACCATTGTCATATCATTACCGTATATATCAGATGTGAAATTCTAACCAGTTCTATAGAACCTGTGACAGTGATTATGCACAGTTTGGAGAACCGGAAAATTACACCATTTACTGGCACAGCCCCTCCACGTCCCACCCCTCCCACTCACTCCTTTTCATATCTTGCCTGCCTAAAGTCATGCCCGAAACATAGCTGTTGCTGCTGTCTGTTTTCCTCACTTGCCTCGACCATGTGCCACAGCTGATCTCTGCCTGGTGAGTCTTTCTTCTTCTTGTAGCCTAGATACCTCCCCTGCGCCCCAGCCATGCTTGCCTGCAGTCTTCCCAGCAGTTCCCCTAGCCCACCCCACTTACCTGCCTTCTTTGTGGGGAAAGAAAGTGGCTGGGCTACTGCTGACCATCATTGGGGCACGTAGAGCAAGATGGAGCTCTCTTTTCTCCCCCATTCTTGTCTCTTTGTGGGCAGAAGAGTTTTCCCCACCCACTGCCCAGATGCCCTTGCTTTCCTCAAATTCCCCAAGCATTTCTTTGCCTACCTTATTTCCAGCTCCATCACATTTTTCCTTCTCGACATCATGTGCAGCAGGGAAAGAAAAAAGTTTGTGTAGGGCTAAAAAAATTCAATCAATCAATTCAAACTTCTCATGAAAGAAAAAGATCTCACAAAGTTTGAATTGATTGAGTGAATTTTTTTAGATGAATTAGATGAAATGTTATTCTGAAATGAAGAATTGATATAAACAAATAGCCAGTGTAGTGCAATGGTTAAAAGGTTGGAGTAGGACATCAGGAACCTAAATTCAAAGAATGAGATTTACTTATTCCCACTATTGAACAATTCCCAAGGACCATAGACAATGAGGAGGGATTGTGGGAACTGTAATTGAACATAATGATAGGGCCCCAAGTTGCTGTCACTTATTTTGTGTGGCCTCCTCATGTTATCCTCAGAAAAAAACTAGGATACAAATTAGGTGAAAACAAATGTGATGTACCTTCAGCAATCCATAATTTAGCAAGACAATTTTAATTTAGGACTTACTTAACTTTGTTCAACATTCATCTTTATTGTACATTGGCTTTCTCCAGCCAGACGTGTTTCAGATCTATAAAATACACTTTATATCAGAGATCCTCAAATTAGAGCCCATGGGCCGGATATGCCCTGCTGAAGCCATGAGGCTGCCCTGCCCTGCCCACATCACCTCACCCATCCACCAGTCCCCACCCACCTTCTGGATGCCAGGGAGGGCAAAAACGGGACACTTGGTGGCCTTGGAAGGCCAAAAATGGGTCCATTTCTGGCTGGCAGAATGCTTATGGATGCAGAGGAAGCCAAAAACAGGCTAGTTTTGGGGCAACAGAGGGATTCTGGAGGCAGGAGAGGACTGGATTGGAGGAGGAGGGCTGCCCGCTTGCCCTCCATCTGGATTTTTGGGGGTAAAGGCAGCATTGCCTCTCTGGCCAGCTGATCTTTGGCACACCACTATTTGGCTTCCAGACATCAGATTCCCACCAACCAGCACCGGTTCATGGGTTTCTTCCCTCCCACCACAGAGACAGAGACAGAGACAGAGACAGAGAGAGACAGAGACACTTGTTGATTGTAAGCTCCTTGGGGCTGAGAAGAATTGCTGCAAAACTGAGTTTCCTGAAATGGACCACTGGACACCTAAACAACTTAAAAAATAGTCTAATAAAAAGAAAAGTCAACCAAAATAGCAACATGCAAACAAGACCAAATAAAATACCCCTAGAAGCAAAACAAAGTTTAATTTGTGTGTATTGTTTAATGGACTGCTAAATTGGCCAGTTCCACCCAGTCATATGACCTAGCCATGCCTACGCAGTCACATAACTACTTAGCCATGCCCACCCACAGGTTCAGTTCCCCCAACAGACCAAGGAACTATGAATTGGCTCCCTGTTTAAAAAGTTTGCTCATCATTGGTTTATATCATTCCCAACCATCATACTAAAAAGAAAGGCTGTTGTTACTTAGTTCTGAGCTATTATTTGAAACCTTAACAGATCCTAGGCAGCTCACAGAGTTTACATATAAAATACAGTAATAAATAAATATAATAATTAGTTAAAATAATAATTCCAATTTTATTGGCCATCAAATTGAACAACAAACAATGTAATGTACTGTGCAGGCTCAGCTGGAGTTTCCATTCCGGTCCGACTAAGCAGACTATTGAACCAGCAGCCGATTGGCTGCCGAATGGACAATTCCCATTGGCTGGTTCACCAATGGGAAATGTGGAAAATGACACCGCGGCAAAATATAAAAGCTGCGGCTCACT
The DNA here is from genome assembly GCA_017656035.1 of Myanophis thanlyinensis. NCBI lineage: Eukaryota > Metazoa > Chordata > Lepidosauria > Squamata > Homalopsidae > Myanophis > Myanophis thanlyinensis. The sequence continues at coordinate 11,885 of JAEANM010010273.1, forward strand.
CCTTTTCTTCCAGTTACGACCGGAGCAAAAGCTCATTGTGAGTTTTGCTCGCGGTTTGAAATAAATAGGACCCTTTGCGGTCATCCAAAGTGACCTCGCGTCTGCTGTATTCTTGGGCCGATTTGGACTGGGTTTTCGACTAAAACACTGGCGACGAGGTGGGATTTTGAGAAATGATTTTCCCAAACCCCAGCAACAATGAAAGACTGGAATGTCCATGGTTCAACCCAACTCAGCAGTCGCACCAGCTGCAGGGGCCGTGCCCCCAGCACCAGCCGCGACCGTTGCAGCGACCAACCCATTCTCTTCAAGCAGCACCCTCCAATGCGGAGCGTTCAACCTCAAAAAGGAGTCATGGTCCCTATTCATGGACAAATTCGAATTTTATCTTGTAGGTAAATTTTACCTTGTAGGCTCCAGACAGACTGGCTGCACAGACAAGGAAAAACAAGGTATTTTCCTAAATGTGTGCAGTCCAGATGTTCTACAAATGACCAGCGTGCTGGCATCCCCACAAACACTGTGGGAGATCGATTGGACTGAATTAAAGAGGAGGCTGCAGGCACACTATGCCCCAACAATTTCCTCACTCTCACGCAGAGCCAAGTTCTACAAAAGAGAACAGGCTGAGGGGGAATCGGTCGCAGACTATCTCACAAGCCTCAGAGTCCTGGCCACTGGGTGCAAATTTGACACCCAGCTTGAATGGATGATCCGGGACAGACTCATCCTGGGCCTCTGAAATGAAAAACTAAAAAGAAGACTGATGGCGAGACACTCATTTCCCCTAGTATCAGCGATCAAGGAAGCCCTGGCTGCAGAGGAAACCAACCCTCCCTCTAGAAGGAATCAGCCTGAAAATGTTTACCAGACGACCTCTTGGGAAGCCCCCGAGGAAAAAACGGAGGAAGACCAAGATGATGAGGTCTACCAAGTCAGGACCATGAGGGGCCCCAAGATGGCCACCAAACTGTGCCAAACCCCATGTGCCGGATGCAATGGGAACCACACATGCGCGAACTGCCCTTTCCAACACTCAATTTGCAGTTATTGCTCAAAAAAAGGCCACATTTTCTGTGTCTGCCGTACAGCACCACCCAATCAGCCACAGTTTGGGGCTCCAGCTCATGGCTCGTGAGGTGCCCCATTCAGAAGGGGACCACCCAGCACCTCCAGATGGACAAACGACGTCCCCAGACGACCCCGTAACGGCTGCCTGATGATCTATGGCGACATTCAACAAACTTCAAGAGATGGAGCAGATTTCAAGGAATTCAGCACCTCGGTGAGCATTGGAGGCCACATCTGCAAATTACAGATTGACTCCGGCTCACCAGTAACAATAATGTCGTGGCAATCGTTGAAACAACTAATGCCCACAGTCCAGAAGAAAAACCTCAGTCCAGCTCAGACCGCCCTATGGGACTGCCAAGGCCACCAAATCCCCCTCCTGGGGCAAATTGACATCCTCGTGGACCACAACGAAGTTCGCGACTATCTGCCACTGGTGGTCACAGACAAAGAATTTCCTTGATTGCTGGGCAGGAACTGGATCCGCTGTCTTCATCTAACCCTGGAAGAGCCGCAGTCCATCAACAACATCACTGCCAGCCCCGTCCCAAAAGACGATATTCTTGAGGAGCTCGCGGACATTTTTAACGGTAAGCTTGGGAAATATAGGGGGGGCCTCAATATCCCTTAGCCTTGACCCAGCCATCCCTCCCATAAGACTTAAGCCCCGGAGAGTACCATTAGCCCTCAAAACCAAGGTCGATGAACAGTTGGACAAACTGGTAGCCCAAGGCATCTTGATGCCAGTCGACCATGCCAGGTGGGAGACCCCCATTGTCACACCAATTAAGCCTGATGGCTCTCTCTGCGTATGTGCTGATTACAAATGTTCCGTGAACAAAGCCCTGCAAGGGCATGCATATCCGGTACCAGTAATCTAGCATCTCCTTCATTCCCTGGGCCAAGGCAAAATTTTCGCGAAATTAGACCTGGCACAAGGTCTATTAGAAATTAGACCTGGCACATTAGACCTTATCAGCAATTGCTGGTAGATGAGGAAATGGCAGACGCTCAAACTATTGTCACCCACAGGGGAGCATTCAAATGCACACGCCTACAATTTGGGATAAGCACAGCCCCTGGACTTTTTCAGTCACTAATGGAACGTTTGTTGCAGGGCATCCCTGGAGTAACTCCGTATTTTGATGACGTCTTGGTGGCCACAGAAAACCACCGCAACCTCATCACCAAATTGAGGAAAACCCTCCAGAGATTCCGGGATGTGGGACTCAAGTTAAATAAAAAAAAATGCTTAATTGGCATCTCGGAAGTCGAATTTCTGGGGTTTAAAATTGATGCGGCTGGCATCCATCCTACCAGAAGCAAAACGGCAGCAATCCAAAAGGCACCACCACCATCAAACAAAACTGAGCTGCAAGCTTTCCTAGGACTGCTTAACTTCTATAGTATGTTCTTAAGACAGAAAGCCACAATTGCCGAACCCCTTCACAAACTTTTGAATAAAGACACCCTGTGGCACTGGGGGGAGGAGGAACAAAAGGCATTCCAGGCAGTAAAAACATTAATAACGTCCGATAGTCTCTTAGTGCAATATAGCGAATCAACCCCAGTCCAATTAACCTGTAATGCTTCACCCTATGGACTGGGCACAGTCTTGAGCCATGTTTTCCCTGATGGCCATACTGCCCCCATAGCATTCTATTCACAAACCCTATCTGCACCTGAAAGGAACTACAGCCAGCTGGATAAGGAGGCCCTGGCGGCAATTGCGGGGATCAAGCATTTCCATGACTACCTTTATGGCCGGAAGTTCACACTTGTAACTGATCATAAACCCCTGCTGGGCCTCATCACAGGGAACAAACAAACCCCCCAGGTCCTCTCTCCCTGCATGACCAGATGGATTGAATTTCTGACGGCTTACTCTTATGTACTGGAATAGCACCTGGGGGCGCAAATAGCCCACGCCGATGCCATAAGCAGGTGCCCGGCACCCAGAAACCCAGCCGACCCGGCTCCGACCCTTCCCCTGCTACTCATAGAACACATTCTGGGAAACCCGGTTACAGCCGACATCATTGCTCAACACACACTAAAAGACTCCACCCTTGCAACCATCCTACAATGGGTACTAAAAGGATGGCCCCGACGGAGATGGGGGAACAATTTAAACCCTATGAATGCAGACAAACTGAATTATTCACCCAGCAGGGCTGCCTATTGTGGGGTCACAGAGTCATCATACCCCCCACATTAAGGGACCAAATCCTCACTACCATCCATGAGGGCCACCTGGGCATTGTGCATACGAAATTGTTGGCCAGAAGCTATGTGTGGTGGCCCAATTTAGACAAGGATATAGAGGACAGAGTTAAACTATGCTTCCCTTGTCAAACATCCCATGCTGCCCCCTCAGCAGCCCCATCTCTAAATGGGACACCACTCAGAATCCCTGGTCCCGCATCCATGTCGATTTCGTGGGACCAATCCAGGACCAAATGCTATTCATCATTGTGGATTCTCATTCCAACTGGACTGAAGTAGTACCAATGCGCTCAGCCACCACCGCAGCCACCATGGCCACCTTGCAGAAACTTTTCGCAACCCACGGTCTCCCAGATGTTTTGGTATTCGACAACGGCCCCCAATTCACGGCAGTGGAATTCAACAATTTTCTCAAAAGCCTGGGCATCAGACACACCACCTCTGCACCCTACAGACCCATGGCAAATGGATGGGCAGAATGAGCCGTTCGCACAATGTAGGAGACAATCGACTGCATGCACTCGGGCAACTTACAGCAAAAAATAAACACATTTCTCCTCGCCCAACATTCCACCCCCTCACCCACCTCCAACCGTAGCTCGGCCGAACTTTTGTTTTTTTTGTTTTTTTTAAATTTGTTTATTTTTTTTCCAAACACATAAAACAGACAGAAACAAAACATACATACATACATATAAAA
>JAEANM010010274.1:0-15880 GCA_017656035.1 Myanophis thanlyinensis
CTTCCTACCTAACTTACCCGCGGTTGCGTAAGCATTTCACTGCATATCATACCATGTATGACTGTGTATGTGACCAAAAATTTGAAATTGAATTGAATTAAATGGCCACAGAATGAATATCATTTCGGCTTTGCAGGTTTCATGAGGGGGCGGGGAAAACAGGAAGCGAGCAAAAATGGCAAATGAACTGTACTTTCCCTGACTAGAGGGATATTAGAAGAAGATGAATCCTGTAATGGGAAGAAAGGAGGTTTCCTGCCCCGATAACAAGGAAAATAAAACGTTTAGTAAAGGAAACTTTCAAAACATTTTCAGATTTTGTTCCACAGCTGCTAAAATTTGTTAAAAGGGTAGTTCAGACATGAGTCATGTGTTGTCCCTGTATGTAACAGTTGACAGAATGGGGGAGAAATAAGACGGCAGCAAAAATAGTTAAGTACCGGTGACACCAGGGCTTCAACTTACCCCGAAAGTAGCCACCGTAAGTGCCTTGCTTCTGGTCAAAGACCCTCTCATTGTTTTCCACAAGGCTGCCCAGCTTCTCAGCCAGCTGCAATGCCAAGTTTTGTTGGGTGGTGGGCTCTGTTCGATGCATCACTACTGTCTGCGTTGGCTGATCTAAGGAGGCCTAGAAAAGTAAAGTTTGAAAGACACAGAATAGCTTGTGCACACTGAAAATCTTTCAAAAGGAAGAGACTCCTTTCCTAGGTTGTGACTTTCTAGTTCTACCAAAATGAAATTTCTACACACAGTATGGAACTGAGTATGACCTGAATGCTGTATTCCTCCCACCCACTACAAGGTTTTAATTCAGTCTCTCCCACTCATTTTCTCCCTTGTTTGAAGGGGGGTATTTGCCAAAACAGGTAGCCCTATACACTTACAATTGCAGATAGTCCTCGACTTACAACGTTTTGCTTAGTGAAGATACAACAGCACTGAAAAAGTGACTTATGACCATTTTTCACCCTTATGCCCTTTGCAGCATCTCCAAACTCATGTGATTTACATTCGGATGCTTGACAACTGACTCACATTTATGGCAGTTGCTGGGTCCCAGGCACCCCCTTTTGCAACCTTCTGACAAGCAAAACCAACAGGGAATCCAGATTCACTTAACAGCAACCATATTACCAATTTAACAACTGCAGTGGTTCACTTCACAAAGGTGACAAATCGTAAAATAGGGCAAAACTCACTTAACAAATTTCTCGCTTATCAACATAAATTTCGGGCTCCACTGTGGTTGTAAGTTGAGGACTGCTGTATTCTTTTAGGCAGCAAAGCTACAACATCAGTGAAAAAAGTAGTAATTGGTCCTTGCCCTTACAATCCCTGCAGCATTCTGGTGACCATGTGATCAAAACTTGGGCACTTGGTACATATTTACAACGGTTGTAGCATCCTGGCATCCTATGGTTGCCATCTGCAACCCTTCCCAGTCAGCTTCCAATACACAAAATCAATGGAAAAGCCAAATTTGCTTAATGATTGTGTGATTCACTCAACACCTGCAGCAATTAACTTAACAACTGTGGCAAAAAAAGGGTCTTAAAATCAGGCACATCTCACTTAACCGCCTGCTTTGCAATGGAAATTTTAGCCTTAATTGTGGTTGTAAGTCAAGGACTAGTCATATAACTGTTATTAGAGATGAGGTTGTTCTTGATGATGACAACATATGATATTATTACAAATTAGGGCTGGTGACTAGAGATTCCCTATGTGTGCTTTAGTTCTTATATATTCTTGTATTCTTGAAGATGCTGCAGAAACTGTCTATGGATGGATGGACAGCTGTCTTCCTGCTATTCTTCGAAGCAGGTCACTGCAAGAGCAACATTTCTCCTACCCCTTCATGGGGAAGCAATTAATTTCTCTAGCCGCCCCAGCCTGCCTTACACAAAAGTCCTCACCATCAACTCTTCATTGATGATCATTTTGCTAATGATGCTGTGCACGGTGGGCAGGTCCAGCTCAAACATATCGGACAGGATCTCCATGCTAGGAAGATGGACCACAGAAAACAGAGAATTATGAGAACCAGCTATTTAGGATTGATACATTAGCCTCTTGCCAAGAAGAAAATTTACTGAGAAAATAGTAGCTCAGAAGAGTCCGTAACTAGGGACCAGAGTTACATTAACCACTAAGTACAGATAAGTCAGAAAATTCAAAGGGAATTCTGAAACCCACTGTCCACAGTCAACTCTCTTTATCTATAAAATATATGCTATCCCATAGTCAGGGCAAAGCACTACGCTGGAGAGATACCATCACTGTTAACTGTGGACCTCTCCTCTCTTCCTTTGGACCCCAATATGATTTTACCTGATTGAGTCATAAACACTGCTGTAGGTGAAGAGATAGGTTCGGAGAGACTCCTCTTGAATCTTCCTGTTGGGATGCAGTAGAGAGAAAAAGCAAGAGCAGTGAGAATAAGAGCCTCTCTCAAATTATCAAAATTTCTGTCCCCAAGATTTTACTCTTCAAAATTACAGATACATTTCAGGTCTACAATTTTCCACCATATCTTTGCTGCTTTGTTGCTAGTTACAGCAATATATTGGATTAAAACTTGAAACAGCTGTACTTTTCCTAGATCGATGGGAGACCCAAAATCAAGAATAATACATTTCTTCCAAGCTGTTTCATGCAACTAGAGAAAATCTTGCCAGATGGAGGACTCTATTATCTGCATCTATAATATACTCCATGAACTGTTAACAAGAGGCTTCTTCACCTTCTTTTTCCCACATGTAACATCCAGACTCAGTTGGATGTCAGTGTATAAGTGTACAAGAGTTCGTGAGTTGGAATAGACATGGCAACAAGGCCAGCCATTGGAAGAGTAACTGAAACACAGTAGTTGCTATGTGAGTCACAAAAGACAGCCAGGAGCCTGGGCGTGGCTTAAACTTAGCTTAACTGTTCTGTATATATACACGAGAGTTCCTTTGTCTCTGCTGAACTGATTCTCAGCACAACTTTCCTAAAGTTCTCAAACTCAACTCTCCTTGGCCTGTGTTGCTTTCTTCCAATTTGTGCTTCCATTCCTGTGTTGTGTTTCCATTTGCTATTTCTTCTTCTCTTTACCATGTTGGAAAAGCCTATATGGGTATTGTATACATGCATTATGTTTTATATTATATAAACCAGTTTCTTATATATAATTGAATCCTGCTGAATTATTTACTTGTGTGTGCCTGCTGGATGTGCTGCAACAAACTCTGACACCGTTTACCCCTCAGAATGCAGACCCTCCCACCTGGGAATCTCCCTCTTCACTACATTCCATCGCATCACTTCTCTCACAATATGACCTTCTTGCAACTGACCGGACAAGCATGTTCCGCACTTTGTCAGCCTCAGGAAACAGATCCCAGACTTTTCCATTCATTTTCTCATTGACAATGAAACGATGACATGTCTTCCAGTCACCCATCTTCATAGCCTTGGATGCTGCTACAACATGTTCCCTCATCGATTCAGGAGGGCCTGAAGTAAGGAAAAAGAGAGAGGCGGGGAAAGATAAAAGGATGTTCCTCTAATCCATTAGAAAGGATTTTAATTATCCAAACGAATAAGCCACAATCTCTTTGGGGTGGGGGGGGGGGGAGAAAGTACTACTTTGCTATTCCAGAAAATTACAGATTTCATACATTATAAAAGAGTAAAACCATGTATTTAAATATAAGGACTAAGCAGACTGTTTCTCTGTTACAAAAGCAGATCAGTTCCCCAAATTTTAGTTAATTTATAGAGATTAAATAATTTGTCAGAGGAAAAAAGCTATTTAAAAAAAAAAACCATGAAGGCTTAATCCCCCCACCCCCCATGTAACATATAACCAGTCAGGATGGCTAAATTCTTCCAGTATCAAATGATGGTTAATGTCAGACATTACATTAGAGAAGAATATAGTTTGTTTTGTATTCAAATACTGTGTGAATACAACTATTTCGTTGGTAAACTGTAGTTTACAGGCTAGCAATCTATCTCAACTCAGCCACCCTGGTTATTCATATTACAGTTCTTGACTCACAACCACTTAATAGGCTTCATTATGGTTGTAAATTGAGGACTACCCATAAATTGCAATGTGAGAACCTGTATCTCTTACTAGCTGGCAGAAGCAGATTCCCATTAATCTTCTGAAACCTTAGATGTAGATAATGGCCAGAACTGTGTCTCTGGGGCCTAAAGCAAAGCATACTTTGAAGTGTCCACCTACCAAGAAGAGGCTGGCGCTCGCCCACCCGCAGCTGATGGTGGAACTGCTTGCTGATCATTCGCCGACGGGCATCAAACTCATGAGCAGCCATGTAAGGGATCTCAAGCAGCATGGCAGAGACAAGGTAGACACACTCTAGGAGTTCTAAGTTGATGTGCATGTGGAAGGGAACCTGCCGGCGCTTCTCAATCTTCTCTTGCTCCTGGTTGCGCTCTTGCATGCTGCGCATCAGGAGACCCTGCCCCAGCAACTCCTTTGCTCTCCCACTTGACTGGATGTCCAGCAAGGCGTTATGAGCATCTTTGATCAAACCCTGGCGGAAGGCACAGATCCCCAGCTGAACCATCGTCCGGTTATACAGGATCTGGGAGGGGGCAAAAAAATAATAATAATCAAAAACAGTTTGAAAAAGCAAAACTACCGGCGCTATTAATTGCTCTCGTAATTCTCCCCTGGAGAATTCAGCAGCTGCTCAAATAACTGATTCTTATTGCTGCCCTTTCACAGTACAGATTGTCAAGCAGGATTTTAAGCCTCCTTCCCTACTAGGCTGATTAGTTGATTGTTGGGGTGTCCTCCATTTTGTTTAGAGGAAGGCAGTGGTGGAATTCATTTTTTTACTACCAGTTCTGTGGGCATGTCTGGGGTGGTGGTGGTCATGTGACCGGGTGGGCAGTTTCTATAAGCAGGGCAATAAAGATTAGGCTAGAAACAACACCAGGATGTTTTTTTTCCTACCTTCCCTATAGGATTAACCCTATAAAGTGAAAAAAAAAAAAAAAGATTTTTTTCCTAACAACCGGTTCTCCAAACTGCTTAGAAAATTTACTGCTGGTTCTAGCAAACCTGCTAGAACCTGCTGAATTTCACCTCTGGAGGAAGGGCAGTTTGTCTCCAAGCAGGCCAAAGAGAAGGGGACAGCAGAAAGGCTGCTGTCCACCCAAACTCTGTGTTATCACCACCACCATCATCCTCAAACAGGCAAGTTCAATGTTGATTCTCAAGGGCTACCAAACGGCTTGTTCCTCTCTAACCTGCACTGGAGGGTCCGCATGTTGGATATTATCTTGAAGGTGGCTCATGAGCATCAGGTCACGGGCCTGGTACCAGCGATCATGCAAGGCATGGTGATAAATATGGCAGAGAATGGCACAGGTGCGGATCCGGTCTGTTCGATCCTTGGCGTAGATGAATTTGCAGAGGCGCTCCATCAGCACGGCAGAATCTTCCCCTTCATTTTCCGCTTGGTCTTGTTCAGACTGAGACAAGCAGAGAGCATAGATTAGCCCCGGGGTCAATAAACCACAAGTGTTCAAACTTTCAGTTTCAAAACTGCATGCAACTTTTCAAAACATCCTGAAGGTTTCAGGCAAACTGAAATTTTTATTTTGTTTTGCAAATGTATGTATTGTTTTTCATAAGCAAACATTAAAATACATTAACATGAAAGGGGAAAAAGGGAGAATAAGGAAAGAAAAGTGACAGAAAAAATACACTGAACAAATATAAAAATGATCTTAAATTTTTTCAGTACAAAGGTAATTATACAATGCAACACTTCTCTAATTTCAATTAATAGCCAGTATTTAAACTATCTTAACATACAAATAACCATACTATTTTAATCTAAGCTATAGTAAATTGTCAAATATAAATAAGCATATACCAAAAACTCTAACTTTAACCCTAAGCCAGTGGTTCAATTGAACCAGCTCCACTACTGGTTCAGTGTGCGTGCACTTTGCGTGTGCGCCTGCACTTCACATGTGCACACACCAACCGCGCGGCCTTTTAAACAACAATTTTTCCACTCCAGAGGCTTCCCAGCTGATTGGTCAGGCTGTGGGGGGGGATGGGGGGGCACATAGAGCAGCTGTTCTGCTCGACCCAGGTGAGTAAAAATCTAAAAACTGGAGGGAATATAGGGCAGAAAAGAGCAAGGGCTGGTGGGAGGGCCCAAGCATCGACAGGAGCGGATGGGTGGAGCAAAGCTTCGTCACCACTACTGGTACGACAGAACCGGTGTGTACCGGCTGAATTTCACCCCTGTCCTAAGCACAATATTTATCTTGTCAGATCACATTGAATCCTCAAATTCTAAAGTCAAAAGTTGGCTTTTTTTATCTTGCAAGAAATTTAACAATGATCTCCAAGTCACAAGAAATCCAAAATCTAAATTTTAATATAACAGGAGGGGAAAAAAATGTATTTTTAACAGTGTGGTCCTTGGTCACAAAATACTGCACACAGCTCTCCCTAACATAACAATATTTACCTAACCTTTGCTTTCCTCTTGGGGTTAGCTAAGCTTGTTTTGATAATGTTATCTAGTCTGGTAATGAAATATCTGCATCTACTATATGCTACTTTTGTCTGCCAGCAAATACAAAGATTCTGTTTACAACAAACTATTTTTATTACAGTTTAACTTTCTGGATTCCCAACAAGGAAATTAGTTATCCAATTGAAGGACTAGTCTCAAATGCTGCAAATTGTGGTTTTGTAAAATAATGTTTTAAAGCTACCTTTTGACAGGTGGCACCTGTTTGGGTGTTTGGGCTCAGAAATTAAGCAACACTGGATCAGGTTATCATTTAGGTAGAAGATTCCTTTGAATTCCATGGCTGTCAATCAGATTGGGAAGTAACAAATGCATCCTGGAAGACATGGCTGTGTCTTCTATAACAATGTTTCTCAAGCATGGAAACTTTAAGACGTATGGATTTCAACTCCCAGAACTCTTCAGCTAGCATGCTTAAAACTGCCATAGTTGAGAAACACTGGTCTATGAAGTTTCCTAGAAGCTGATTTCAAGATGTTACTTTTAATTTGATAAAGCTATATACTTTATAGGTATAGCTTCCACATCCAATCCAAACAGCAGGTGGTGATGATGTTAAGGGAGCCCTGACCTAGACAGGCAAATGTCTCTCTCTGGAGAGGGAACATCATTTGCAAACCAACTACTGATGTTTCTTGACTATCAGAGGGAACCTTACCTTGCTGTCTCCTGCTGGGCCTTGCTGGCGCTGGTGAGCCTTGTAGTCAAACTTGTAATAGGTGTGGAGGATGCAGCGTAGGTAAACACGGCAGACCTCATCTGTGGTTCCCTTGTCCTGCAGGTAAGTCTGCACTCGTTCTATGATCTTGCAGACTCGGGCCTCGTCCTTCAGGTGATCCACATATTCTAGCAGAAACATACCACACATGCTTAGCTTAGTCTTTTACAACGGGTGAAGGTGGGTTCCCTTGTTTAATTAGGGGGAATCTGGCAGTGCAGTCCTGCAAACCTCTCCCCTCCCCCCCAATCACTTTCATTCGATGGCTGTGGAGAGGTGATCAAAATATCCGCTGTTCGGTGCCTTTACAAGTACACAATTTAAAATGCAGAAACACGAAGGCCCTTGATCAGCAAGCTCTTTCATGCTGATCTGTAACTTTTTGTTATCTATAATGGAGTTGCAATGACTCAGCAGCTTAAAGATGTCGGATTTGTCGCCTGGAAAAGGTCAGCTCTCTGTATTCCAGCAGTTCAAAACCTAAGCACAGGGGTCCCCAACCCCCATGCTGCAGCCCACTACTGGGTCGTGGCCTATTTGGAACTGAGCCACAAGTGGCGGGTTGGCACACATGCACGCACGCACACGCACAGGCACACACACACAGCTCAACATATGCAAGCGGTGAGCCAGCACGCAGGCGCATGCATGCCCAGTTCCTCTCTCCCCGACCCCCCACCCCCCCAGCTGGGCTGCCAAACCACAAAGGTTTGGGATTACTTGCCCTAGCACCATGTGATGGAGTGAGCTCCTATCACTCACCTCCGCTTCTGCCAACCTAGCAGTTCAAAAGTGTGCAGATGCAAGTAGTTAAGTATGTACCACTTTGGTGGGACTAATGGCAGAAGCAAGAAACCAAATTAGAGGTGAAAACCAGCAGAGGAAAAGTTTCTGATAATGCTAATGCAGAACATCATTAGCTGCTCTGAGGGTGGAGCTAGTTCACCCTCTTTGGTGCACTCTGAGTAGCACATGAGTGTGAACTGAATGAACTAGCAATCTTAGGCAACTAAACTACTACTCTCTAATAACATTGTAGATGCCTGGCTTTCGTGTACCAATGCCATACACTAAATAATAAATAGTTATCTATATCTCTCTTGTAAAATAATGTAAGACAGCTGAATAATGTGCATAAGAGCCATGGTAGCACAGTGGTCAGAATGCAGTATTGCAGGCTAACTCACTGCCAGGAGTTTGTTCTTGACCAGCTCAAGGTCAACTCAGTCTTTCTTCCTTCAGAGGTTGGTAAAATAAGGACCCAGATTGTTAGGGGCAATATGGTGACTCTGTAAATTGCTTAGAGAGAGGGCTGTATACAGCACTGCGAAGCGGTATATAAGTCTAAGTGCTATTTCTATTCTTCTGTAAGCAGGCATGGTAACATGAAAAAATAAGGGTGAATTTCCACTTTGCAACTTAACAGGTGCAAAATTTCTGAAGAAATCTATTCTGTCTGGCCAAAAGAGGCAATTCTGCCAGGGGCAAAATTCAACTAGGTATCTCCTGTCCCAACTCATTGCCCTTCATTATCTGTACTTTCAATGAATGTCCTTCTTCCCTCACCAGCTAAGACACCACTTTATGACAGACATGTCGATGTACAAACTCACTCACCTTGAGAATGGGGGTCTGTGTTCTGCATTATTTTCACAAACTCCTCATCCATGCGCTCCACCAAGGTCAAGATGCATCCACGTACACGAAGGGGCTGGCCAAGGAAAGGCAGAGAGGAAGGAGTGGGATTAGGACTAGCAGACTCAGTGTAGCTTTCTCCAATGTGGAATTTTCATACTGGACTGTTACAATCACCATTACCTCCCAGTAATGGGGAGATGATCGGATTGTCCATGCGGTATTCTTGGGGAAGTGGCACCAATAAAAACACTTTTTTTTTCTTTGCAGATTTCACTCAGCCTTCTCTACAAGTAGTCCTCACCTTATGACTGTAACAGAGCCTGGGGTTTTCATTCATGTATCATGATGATTGTTAAGTTGAGGCATTCATGTGACCAACCTGACTTTTGTGTTTTTTGAGATGGTCATTTAGGGAACCCATTCCCTGCATTGGGTGGTTGTTGTTTTTTTGTTTGTTTTTTGCCAAAACCCAAGAATTAACATCAATTTCTGGAGGAGGGGGGGAAACAACTTTTATAAATGACCCAGGGATGCTGCAAAAGCCATAAATGTGGGCCAATTGTCAAGGAACGAAAATGTGATCACGTGACTACAGGAAAGGGTGGCAGCCATTGGAACTCTGAATCCAGATTGTAAGCACCTTTTGGGGGGGAAATCCACCTTAACTTTGAACGGGTGGGCGCTAAGCAGTCAGTCCTAAATCGAAGGCTACCTACACGACATATTGCAGGATGGTTTACAGGTGGGGAGGGGGCAGACCTGCAGAAACCCACCTGCTCAGGGTTGGCCAGGTTTTCAGAATCCTCTGCGATGTTCTGTCCAATGAAGATGTTGTCGTGCGCAAAGAGGATGTCCAGCAGCTCTTCAATGCTGTTGAGACATTTCTGCCACATCTCTGGCTGCAAACAAGGAGAATAAAGAGGAAATTATTTAACAACCTTGGTAAAGGTGGACTTACAACAGCTCATTTAGTGACTGTTTGAAGTTACAATGGCACTAAAAAAAGGGACATGGGTATTTTTCACACTTATGACCATTACAGCATCCCCATCACATGATCTAGATATGGACACTTAACAAATGATTTATCTTTATGATGGTCGCAATATCTCAGGGTCACATTATCCCATTTTGAGACCTTCCGACAAGCAAAAACAATTGGGAAGCCAGATTCATTTAACAACCATGTTATTAATTTAACAACTAAAGTGATTTGCTTAACAAATGTGACAAGAGAAGTTGTAAAATAGGGCAAAACTCAGTTAATTAATTTCTTACTTAGCAACATAAATTTTGGGCTCAATTGTGGTTGTAAATCGAGGACTTCCTATATTATAGAAATGAAACAACCGATTTTCCATGTTGCATCTCTCACAGCAGCCAATGTGGGGAAGGAACAAACTCTTGTGGCAGACCAGAATTAATCCAGTGTACCCTCTTCCCTTATTCCCCCATACCTTCATGTATGTAGCTAAGTTGGGGTTGTAGTCATACAAAGAGGCAACGATGTTGAACTTGATTTTGATGTCAATGGCTATCCCCAAGTTATTCTCTGCTGCAATTCCAACCAAAAGCTGCAGAAGATCGATCTGGGCAGCCCTGTGGAAGATCACAGAGAAGGTAGAAACCACTGTGACAACAGATGTGAGGATATGGCAGATTATCATTTTGGGTAACTTCCTCAAACTCAGCACAGCTCATTGGATTTTGTTCTGAAGCTTTTAACTTAACCTTTCTAACCATCGCATCTCATCTGTAGCTCCCAGAACACCATGAAATCATGCCACCAGCATTCAGCAACAAAAATGTCCATTTTAAAAGGTCCCCCCCCCTCCTCTATTTGGAAGTTTGGGAAGAAGACACCAGAATCCATGAAGCCAAAACTCTCATCCTTCCAAAAGTGAACATGGAAAAGGATGGAAATGTTTGGCCACTCCCCCTTCTTATGCAGAAGTCCTTCTCAAACGTGTCTGACAGGTCAAGAGGCTGAATTATAACTTCAACCTGGAACATGTGGCTCTTCCCTGTCTAGTCTGGCCTGATGCAAACAAAACACAACAAACTCTAGACCAGTGTTTCTCAACCTTGGTGACTTTAAGATGTTTGGACTTTAAGCTTTGCTGGCTGGGGAATTCTGGGAGTTCTTAAAGTCACCAAGGTTGAGAAACACTGCTCTAGACACAGGCCTTATACCCACTTCCAAATGTGGTGATAAACAAGTGCAAAAAAGATCAGCTCCCCATTTCAATTAGCCATCTTTTAGCATGTCACAAGTTTATAGGATTTAAAAATAATTCGAATTCAATTTCAAATTTTATTGGTCACATGCACATGGTACGATATGCAGTGAAATGCTTACGCAACCATTCACGACCACAGATAAGTTAGGGCAGAATGGGAGGGTAGGAAATAGGTTGGGAATAAGTTGAAGAAGGGAGGTAGTTGGGAAGGTGGGTACTTCGTGTATATGTAAACAGTCGTAGTTCCTGTTATAATCCTTAGTGTGGTGTCTGATTTAGTGTCCGTATTGTTTCTTGAGGTTGGATAATACAATAAAAGCTGGAGTTAGTTCCAAAGGTGCTTTTTCAAGAGACAACTAGACTTCCTTTGTTGTTTTTTTCTTTTGTTTTTTCCTTGAAGATAAACATCATCTCATCCAACTTCTGAAGAAACTTGTTGAATGAGAAGCGAAACATTTTCAGGGAAAAACAAAGAAAGTCCAGTTGCCTTTTGTAAAAGCACTTTTGGGATAACTATGACCTGAATGACTGAGAATTTCCACAGATATTTAGCTGAGGCTAGTGTAAAAAGAGGTGTTGCCTAATTCCTCCTTACTATCATACTGATAAAAGAGGAAGTTGGATTAAACAGTGCAAGGAATGTTGCATCATGTATTAATGTCCACATGAAGCTCAGAACTGACCAGATCCTTTCAGAGGAAAAGATTTCAAGATCAGGCAAAGTGGACCGTGTGTGTGTGTGTGTGTGTGTATTAATATTATACTGCCATCTCAGGTTTGCTTTGTTTTCTAAATCGACTTCTGTACTTTGGATTTTGAAGTTAATTTGGCTCTCTCCCTTTTCTTAAAACAGATTTTGTCTGAGAAAAGGGAGAGAGAAGGTAAAAGGGAAAGAGAATGAGAAAAGGGAAGGAGAAAGGGAAGATCAAATGATTGCATTCTTGTCAATTCTTTGATTTTTCATTTCCTTTCCTTTCAAAAATCTAAACCAGGACTATTAAACAGGCTAGATAACGTCATGTGCTGGCCATGCCCATGCCTGGTTTAGCAAAGGGGAAAAAGTCCCAATATGTCATGTGACGCCGCAAGTTTGATACCCCTGACTTAAACCATCCCACATGCCATCTAAGAAACAATCTACTTATTTGCCTCCCTGAGGAAGAAAAAAGGCAAGCGGTCAATTTGAGAATGATTTCAGTTACTCTTTCCCAGCAACGTTAAAATGCCTTTGTCTCACCTATCCGTGCCTTTCTTGCCACGAGCCTGCAGAATCTCATTGAGTTTCTTCACTACCACCGCATGGTTGATCTCTGTGCCCTTAGCAAACATCTTGGGCTTTTCCTACAGGGAGAAAAAGAAAGGAAGGAAGGAAGGATAACCTTCCCAATTCCTTCTACTCCCTCTCTGGCTAATCTCCCAGCTGGAAAGAGAGACCCCTGGCAATGCCTGACCTTAACCAGAGGGACGCCGCCTTTGACTTTTTCCCACTCGCCGCCTTCGTTGTCGTCTTCATCATCTTCATACTTTTTAGATTTGCGGTCTTGTTTTTTCTTTGCCTTCTCTTCTTTTTTCTTCTCCAGAATCCTCTTTTCCTCCTCTGTGCCAACTCTGATTTTGGAGGATTAAACAGATCAAGGTTTTTCCATGCTGTGATTATAAAATCTTGAGCCACATAAACAATGTTGGCTTTGAATATTGCAAATCAAATCTGCTCTCATGAAAGCAGCTCCTTTTCTTTCCAGCCCAGAAATTGCATTTGAATCCAAACCTTCCCAGGCAAGATTATTTCACCCCAACAGACCAAGATTTCCCTGATTATCTACCTACCTTTGCATAGAACACTCATCTACTATCATGTACTAACAGATCAAGTGATATAACTTTCAACCTATAGGAAATCTGCACGTTTTGATAGTAATTCCAAATGATGTCATCAGCACAATGTCCTACGTCCATGCTGATTAATGACAGCAATTCCAGTAGTCCTGGTTGCTGTCATTAAATGAGGACTGCAGTCATAAAGCAAGGACCTCACATGATCATGACTTCCAACTTCCTGCCAGCTTCCCCCAACCTTGCTTTTGGGAAAGCAGCAAGCAACCTGGAAACGGTGATCATGATTGCAGGGATGCTGCAATGACCAACACTCCAAGGACTCATCATAGGTCCTTTTCATTCAGTGCCATGGTAACTTTATATGCTCCTTGAAGAAATCATCATAACCCAAGGATTACCTGTGTAGGAAATGCACACTAGTTAACTCTAAACATTAAGGAATAAAAATCCTGTAAAAGGAGATAAAATTATCAACAATCTTCTATGTCATAAGGTCTGGCTGAAGAAGAAGGCAAGGATTTCTTTCTTGTAAGTAGAAAATGTGAGAGCCAAACATAGGATCTTTCATAGTTTGGCAATAGCACAATAATAGATTTTCCAGGATGTCAAAAACCTGAAAGGTCTCTGAAAGCAGAGTCATCTTTAAAGGGGGGGGGGTGTTTCTCCTGTTGACTGCATGATAAGCATAGGCACAGAGCTGTCTGTAAAGCAGATCTATATTTTAGGCAAAACTTTCATTTTTGACCTGTAGTTGAAAAACATTAACCAATATGGGCTAATATAGGCAAAATATATGATGTAGCTTTTGCGAACCAGTTACTAGCTTAGCTGCAACCTGTGTCATTATAAGATTTTGAATGTTCTTCAAAAATAACACATAGAAAACAAAATTGCAATAATCTAACCCTAATGGAACTATGGCATAGATAACTACTGCCAGACTTGGCAGCTTAGAAGTCAGAATCATAACTACTATCTCAACTTCCCGACGCAAGTATTTCCTGGGTCTAAAATATCAGTCACTGATATTTCACACCATAGAAGAAACTAAAAGAAGAAACTAAAAAAAAACAAAAATTAATTAAGCTTTTAAGATGCTTGGTTATACAAGAGGGCTCAACATAAACCACTGAGGCTGCTGGCTATCACCTAGAACAGGGATGTCAAACTCAAGGCCAGGGGGCCAGATCCAGGCCACAGAGTACTTAGATCTGGCCCCTGGGGCCGCCCTGGAAACAGTAAAGGACCAGCTTGCAGTGCTGCCGCCAGCGAAAACAGGCTCCCGAGCTCAATTTTCAGCTACCACGGCCTCCTGCAACCCTCTGCCAGTGAAAACAGAGCTTGGGAGGGCCCTCCCAAGTTCCGTTTTCATTGGCAGAGGGTTGCAGGAGGCCGTGGCAGCCGAAAATTGAGCTCGGGAGCCTGTTTTCGCTGGCAGAACACTTGGACCACCAGACATTCCTGACAGGAGTGACAAGCTAGCCACACCTACTCTGGCCACACTCACCCCAGCCTCCTGAGGTCAAACATAACCCCGATGCGGCCCTCAATGAAATCAAGTTTGACATCCCTGACCTAGAATATCTGCCCTTGAGAGACGTTAAGCACAAACACAAAAGGTTAAAGGCAAAAGATTAAAATGCAATAAGATAAACATGATCTGCTTGGCCTGAATCTTGAGGATCATAGCTATCCAACTAGTCCTCACTTATTAACCATTAAAATTATGACAGTACTGAACGAATGACACTTATGCCCAATCCTTGAAGTTATGGCAGCTTACAGTGTCCCTGTAGGCATGTGATCAGAATTGCTGGCACTTTGCAGCCTACTAGCATAGACCAAAGCGTGTATTACAAACCACTTACTCCTGCTCTTTTGGTCACCCTGCACTCTGCTACAGCGCACCCTGCTGTTCCTGCCACACACCCATTTGATCTTTGTTGTCTTTTTCTTACCGCTATTGACAAAATGTGCCTGACCTGGCACATCACCAGGCAACTGCTGTCTGTGGAAGGCCTCAAGGCCTTCTTCCTGAAGCTGTGTGCAGCCTTCTCGTAAGACTTCAGGAACATCAGGCATGGCATTATAAGTAGGCCTTATAAAGAACAATGCCATGCATGCATCAGCAGTTGAACAGAGTCAGTTGTGAGTGGCAAGGAAGGCAGAGCACAAGGAACTTACTCATCCTTCCACCGTCACCACCAGCTGCTCCACATGTGGCATCACAGAACTTGCTTGCCTGCCCTCTTATCGCCAGCAGCAGCCATCCCTGGCCTAGTGGCTACTTCTGTGCCCTTTGGCCCCTGGCACCAGACCCTTATCCGCCTGGGACTCCTGACTTCCTGCTGGTTTCCCCATTTGCTGTTGGAAGCTGGCAGGAAGATGTAAGAAGATCCTTGCTTAACAATCCATGGTAATCGCTTAACGACAGCACTGGGGACTGTTATGATTGTCGTCACTATGGGATGCAGTCATATCACATCACTACAACTGCAAAGGTAAGGTTCCCACCTCCCCTTGCCTCTAAGGAATGTTGTCCTTACTTCTTAAGGAACTTTGAAGCCAAGGAGGTGTATTTGCTCTCATCTTCATCTGACTCTGAATCAGATTCTGAATCGGATGAGCCCCAATCTTCATCATCATCTGACTCCTCTTCTTCCTCATCTTCATCCTGTCAGGAAAAAAAATGTATTAATCCAGCAAATCATCTTCCAAAGGGATTTTTTTGCCACAGTATAGCAAAGTTCCTTCTAGCAGGAAACTCTTTTGTCTCCAATAAAATCTGACTGACGTACATTTCGGCACCTGTACCCAGAGAACGCGGATTTTGGCAATCATGAGGACTCATCCGAGAACCCAAATCTTCCTTT